>PYAF01002103.1:76271-112558 GCA_007407185.1 Glycine tomentella
TACTAAATGAAATACATTCAAATAATTTATAAAACAAAAAAAATACAAAAATATACATATCATATACAACAACTAAATAATCAAAAAAAAAAAACATAACACATATATACACATATATATTACTGCAACAAATACATAAAAGTAATTTACAATAAAAACATATACAAAATTATATATATCTCATACAACAACTTGATAATCACAAAAAAATTAAAATTTATCTATTTTATAAATTGTCAACCCTAATTTTCAAGTACTCATTCTCTAACCTAGTGTTTCCAACCTAATATTCATATATTCTCCAACCAAATGTTTCAAATCTCCTAATCACATATCATTTAACCTAATGTTTCTATAATAATTACATTAAAATTAATTAAAAAAATATAATAATAACATTCAACTTACTTGTAATGCAAATCAAAATTTGTTGACACAAAGCCCAGAGAGAGACAGAGAAAATTTTTAGAAGAAAAAGGATTGAAGGAAAGGGTGAAAAGGAAAGGGGGGGGGGGAGAGGTTAAATAGACAGGACCACGTGGCGTAATTCGCTGGGCCAGTTAGTGAATTACGCCCACGTTCTGCCACGTGGCGTAGCTGCCCACTGATGGCGCTGTATGTTACACGTAATTCGCTGGAAGGGATAGCGAATTACGTACAGCGCGCCACGTGGACCTGCTGCTCTGACGCTTGCCTGACCCCTTTGACTACGTAATTCGCTATGGGGGGTAGCGAATTACTTGTCCACTCCCTTGGCGCCACGTCAGCTTCGTAATTCGCTGGTGGTGGCAGCGAATTACGACGCGTGGCAATTTGGAAAATTTTTTCCCTGCCGTGGCAATTAGGCAATTTTTTTTTAGAAACGTGTCACTTTGGTCGTTGTCTCAGTTCTCTTTATTCCATTTTTATTTTACTGATATACTTTCAGGGAGGAGGTCACACAGCTCCGGAGTACAAGACTCTTTAATGCTTTGTCATGTTCGGTAGGTGGATATCTAACAGGGCTTTGTAGAAATTTCCAATAAAGTCATCTTTTTTGGCAAGGACTAAATTTTGCATCCGTTGCATAACAAAATCAGCCTCACGGTATATTTTATTCAATGTGTCATTATCAACTAAGAAAAAATTAATATTTTCTAAAGGTAGCAAGAGATATATCCATATATTGAAAGAAAAACCTGTCTTCATATCAGGTACAGCAAAATAAAAAAAAAAAAAGTTGTATTTAAAATATAATACAATGTAAAAGTTTAGATTGTGCACCTAGATAAGCATTAAAATTTTGTTGCAATTGCATGAATGTCATACGCATATCTTTTTTTTTCTCTCTCTTTCTATTCCCTGCATGCATGCACACACCATACATGAAATTGGATTGTTAGAGATATGAACTATTTATGTGGTTTTATTGTTAACTTCCCCTATATTATCAAAATTAAGTTAAATTTCAAGAATGTAAAGTTGGCATGTGCATTTGATAAGTGTCATATCTTAGTGAAATTCGGATTCCATTTAAGGCACTTATCTTGTGTTTTGACTAAGAATATCTATCAAAATTTGCCCTAATCTAGTTAGTTTATATTGAGCACTTATCATTTATGTTTCTCGAATATTCATCCAAACTTTCTTTTTTATTTTGCTAGCGTTCGTGAATTCCGACGCTTCCGTAAATTTAAAGCAAACAAAAATGACTAATACAGGCAAATCTGGGAGGTGCAGCAAGCAATTTAGCCCAACAGCCCAAAAGAAGCTCCTGGAGGTGCATTTAACTCACCCAAGCGAGCTAAGCTAGTGTATTTTGCTCGCTTGGGCGAGCAACATCAGCAAATGGGCCACTTGAAGGCCAAGTGGACGTGCATGTGGGCTGCAAGTTGCATTTAACTCGCCCAAGCGAGTATTTTATGAAGGAATTGGTCGTTGGGCGACCAAACTCGCTCAGACCAACCCCTATAAATACCCAAGCACCCCCTAAGGCAAAACACTTCTTGCTACTCCAATTTTCTCTTCTTTCTCTTGCTCTAAGCTTGTACCTTAGCTTCTTGCTTCTCTAATCTTTGTTAGTAGATAGTTTAGGCTAGTGAGAGAGGGAAAATTAGTGTGGAAACTCTGCCAAAACGGAAAGCGATGATGAATCCTTTCACTGATTTTTCTAAGGAGGTTTTGTCCATGCTTGGCTAGCTTCTCCCAAAGGATTGGATGTAATCTTCTTACCCTTATAGTATTTCTTTTACTATTTATTTATGCATAAGTCTTTTCTATTTATTATTGGTAAATTTATTCCATACTTAACGCTTGATTCTACTTGATCAATAGTTTCATGAAATAAGGTTCTAAGTTTAACTGGGAAGTACTCTTAAAACTTAAAATGAATTAATTGACTCTTTACGTTACGTTGCTAGGAACAGAGCATAACGTTTAGATTGTAAATAAGCACTCGAATATAATCGTAACGCTGGGATATTTATTTTTATATGTGAGGGATCGATATTTGATAAATATTCTTAGGATTCTCAAATACGAGGGATCGATTTGGGGTGATTTTATGTGTGTATCAATAATAAAAGAAAATAACTTATGTATGGTAATATTAATTGAATACTAAGGGTATGAATGATGAAATCCAATCCTACGTTCTTAACTTAATCAAATTCGTTTTCGTAATCTTCCGTAATTTTCCGTAATCACTCGTAATCTGTCGTATTAGGTTTATTGTTTTCGTTTCTTCTAAATTTTCATAAATTCTGTTAATCCACAACTACATGAAACTCCGTTCACACTCATTGTACATAACTATTAAACTATTAAGTTTTATTTGAATTAACTGAGTAAAAATCAAGTCCCTGTGGAGACGAACTTTTATAAATTTTGTAACTTACAACGACAAATTGGTACACTTGCCAATAGTCTAACAAGTTTCTGGCGCCGTTGCCGGGAATTTGAGTTATTTACTCAGTTCTTTTAGATTTAATCTTTCAGTTTAGTAGGACTTTTTCTTATTTTACTTTAGGTTTGATTTTGTATATAAATTTTGTTTTATTTTAACTTCGATGCTTACGGGATATTGTAGTTTGTTCTTCTTCCTTTATGCGAGGTAAGTTTTCTGCAGATAAACCTTTGTTTGATCCTAAAATCACCAAAACCGAAAGGAAAAATAGGAAGGAAAAGAAACTAGAAGCCAATAAAACATCGGAGGAAACTTCGTCTATTGATCCCCCTTCATCCGAAAAGCCACCTGTTCGTGATAATATGGCTGATCGAGGGGAAAATGAAAATAGACCACAAACACCACCAAGGAGAACTCTTGGTGACTATGCTTACCAACAAGGACCAAAGCATTACAACAGCATAGTCATCCCTCCTTTCAACAACAAGGTTGTGGAGTTGAAGCCAGCATTACTCAGTCTCATTGGTTCACATCCCTTTGCAGGGATGGACCATGAGGATCCATACACTCACCTGTCCACATTCATGGAGTTATGCAGTACAATGGGAGCTTCTGACGAGGATGCAGAAGCTATTTATCTTAGAGCTTTTCCATTTTCTTTGACAGGTAAAGCAAAGACTTGGCTTCAGTCCCAACCAAACAAAAGCCTGAGCTCGTGGGAAGAAGTGGAGGAAAAATTTATTTCTAGATTCTTTCCTCCATCAAGATTCATTAGCGCAAAATCAGCCATTGCTACTTTTTCCCAAGGAGCAGATGAACCTCTCTGTGAGACTTGGGAGAGATTCAAATCCTTATTGAGAAGATGCCCAAACCACAATTTTGATGATGCTGCCCAATTATATATTTTTTACTGTGGTTTGAGGCCACAGACCAAGATGATCCTTGACGCTTCAGCCGGAGGAACCATGATGTCTAAAAGTCCTGAGGAAGCCATAGTGATCATTGATTCTATAGCAGCAAGTGACTATCAATCTCACCATGATAAATCACCTATTCAGAGGAAGGGAATAATGGAGCTGGATACCCAAAATGCCATCTTAGCTCAAAACAAGCTCCTGACACAACAATTAGAGGCCTTGACCAAACAAATAGGCAAACTTCCTCAACAAATTCTACATGGAGGACCACAGAAAACACACACAGCTCATCAAGTCCAACAAATCTTGAGATGTGATTTCTGTGGTGGAGAACATCAAAATGGTCACTGCCCAGCACCAAGTGACTGCCAATCAGAGGAGGAGGCCCATTATTTACAAAATCAGACCAGACCTCTGCAGAATTATCAAGGAAATTATCAAGGTTATCGAGGAGGTCCAGGTTCAAATCAACCTTATGGTTGGAGACAAAATAATAATGCATATAATGCTACTCCTAATCCTCCTTTTGTAGGTCCCACTAACAATTCATATGCAGGTCCTTCTAATAGATATCAACAAAACCAAGCTCAGCCTGATAGGTTATCAAAAATGGAAGACAATCTAACTCAATTTATGCAGATGTCCATCACCAATCAAAAGAACACTGATGCTTCCATCAATAATCTTGAAGTACATGTTGGACAACTCGCAAAGCAACTGTCTGAGCATGGAGGTGGATCTTTCTCAGCAAATAACCAAGTCAACCCTAAAGAGCAATGTAAAGCCGTTACAACAAGAAGGGGGACTGTGGTTGGTAGACAGGAGGAAGAGGAAAAGAAAAATGAAGAAAATGTAGAAAAAAGTGATGATGAAAAAGTTGAAAAAGAAAAAGAAAAAGAGCAAAATAATGGAATAAATGAAAAAAGTGAGAGAAAAGAAATGAGTGAAGATGAAAAGAAAAAGAGGGATAAAGGCAAAGTTGTTTTGACCCCTCCACCAGTCCAAAATATGCCATACCCACATGCTCCATCCAAGAAGGCAAAGGAAAGGCAATATAAGCAATTTTTAGATATTTTTAAACAATTGCACATTAACATTCCTTTTTCTGAAGCATTGGAGCAGATGCCAAAATATGCCAAGTTCATGAAGGATCTACTCACAAAGAAGAGAAGATACACAGATGATGAAACCATAGAGCTGGATGCAGGTTGTAGTGCCATCATCCAAAAGACAATTCCAGAAAAATCAACAGATCCCGGTAGTTTCACAATTCCTGTGACTATTGGAAATTTATCAGTGGGGAAATCTCTTCTTGACTTAGGTGTAAGCATCAATCTCATTCCATTATCCATGGTCAAAAGGATAGGAGAAGTAGAAATCAGACCAACAAGGATGACTTTACGACTAGCTGATAGAACCATCAAACATCCTTATGGTATTATTAAAGATGTGTTGGTAAAAGTTGACAAATTCTTTTTCCCAGTTGATTTTGTAGTGATGGACATGGATGAAGACAGTGAAGTTCCATTGATTCTTGGCCGACCTTTCATGAAAACTGCCAAAGTCTTGATTGATGTGGATGAAGGAAAACTCACTGTAAGGGTGCAAGATGATGAAGTACAGTTCAATGTCCTTGAAGCAATGAAGCATCCCACAGATAAAAGATCATGCTTTAGAGTTGATGTCCTTGATGAGGTAATTTCTGACTCTAAAAGCTTTATTCACAGGAAGGAAGGTTTGGAGAAGGCATTGATAGAAACAGCCCAAGATGAAGATGAAGATCAAGATCAAGAAGAAGCCGAATATCTTCATCAATTGAATGCTTGTAAAGAAGTTCCTTATCATCAATCCCTCTTTGAAGAAATAAAGGAAGAAAAGAAGGAAGAAGAACCAAAGCTGGAACTTAAGGTACTTCCTTCACATCTAAAATATGTTTTTCTTGCAGGAAATTCTCAGAAACCTGTAATCATCAATGCAAATCTTTCTGAGGATGAAGAAAAGAAATTAATGCAAGTCTTACAAAAAAACAATAAGGCTATTGGTTGGACTTTATCAGATTTAACAGGTATCAGTCCTTCATACTGCCTGCATAAAATTTTAATGGAAAAAGACTTTAAACCTGTTGCACAACCACAAAGACGTCTGAACCCAACCATGAAGAAGGAAGTGAGAAAAGAAGTAGTGAAGCTGTTAGAAGCAGGAATGATATACCCCATATCAGATAGCCAATGGGTGAGCCCTGTTCAAGTGGTACCGAAAAAGGGTGGTATAACAATCATAAAGAATGATAAAGATGAGTTGATTCCTACACGTACTGTTACTGGATGGCGAATGTGCATTGACTATAGGAAATTCAACAACGCCACCCGGAAGGATCATTTTCCTTTACCCTTCATGGACCAAATGCTAGAGAGGCTAGCAGGTAAGAAATTTTATTGTTTTCTCGATGGTTATTCTGGATATAACCAAATCTGTGTTGATCCACAAGACCAAGAGAAAACTGCATTTACTTGCCCTTTCGGTATTTTTGCATATAGGAAGATGCCATTTGGTTTATGTAATGCGCCCGCTACTTTCCAACGATGCATGTTTTCTATATTTTCTGATTTAGTTGAGAAAAACATCGAAATATTCATGGATGATTTCTCAGTTTTTGGCACTTCTTTTGATACATGTCTGTCTAACCTTGATACTATTTTGAAACGTTGTATTGAAACTAATCTTGTACTTAATTGGGAGAAGTGTCACTTCATGGTGACGGAAGGCATTGTTTTAGGTCATAAGATTTCTATGCAGGGCATTGAAGTGGACAAAGCTAAGGTTGACGTCATTGAGAAATTACCTCCACCAACCAATGTCAAAGGCATTAGAAGTCTTCTGGGACATGTAGGATTCTACAGACGGTTTATTAAAGATTTTTCAAAAATTGCCAAGCCACTGAGCAATCTTTTAAATAAAGAAGTCCCATTCAATTTTGATGATTCATGCTTTACAGCTTTTAATACTTTGAAACAAAAACTAGTTTCTGCACCCATAATCACTGCACCTGATTGGACACTTGATTTTGATTTAATGTGTGATGCAAGTGATTATGCTATAGGAGCAGTTTTGGGACAAAGGAAAAACAAAGTTTTTCATGTTATACATTATGCAAGCAAAGTTTTAAATGATGCTCAAATTAATTATGCAACAACTGAAAAAGAATTGCTTGCCATAGTGTATGCCTTGGAAAAATTTAGATCGTATTTGATAGGATCCAAAGTGGTGATTTATACTGATCATGCTGCAATAAAATACTTGTTAGTTAAATCTGATTCTAAACCTAGACTCATCCGTTGGGTTTTACTTCTACAGGAATTTGATTTAGAAATAAAGGATAAGAAAGGGTGTGAGAATCATGTAGCTGATCATTTGTCCAGACTTACCAGTGATGAAATAGCCACTAAAGATCCAGAAATTCAAGAAGAATTCCCTGATGAGAAGCTCTTCCATATTTCAGAAAGGCCATGGTTTGCAGAGATGGCCAACTTTAAAGCAGCCGGTGTAATTCCTGAAGACTATACTTGGTAACAAAAGAAGAAGTTTTTCAGAGATGCCAGACACTTTGTATGGGATGATCCTTACCTCTTCAAAATAGGAGCAGACAATCTCCTAAGATGATGTGTAACTCAAGAAGAGGCAAGAAACATCCTATGGCATTGTCACAGTTCACCCTATGGAGACCACTACAATGGTGAAAGAACTGCTGCCAAAGTTCTCCAATCCGGATTCTATTGGCCTACTTTGTTTAAAGATGCCCATGAATATGTCTAAAGGTGGATAACTGCCAAAGAACAGGGGGAATCTCTAGAAGGAATGAAATGCCACTACAAAACATTTTGGAAGTTGAGGCAATTGATTGTTGGGGGATAGATTTCATCGGTCTATTTCCATCATCCTACTCAAATGAATACATTTTATTGGCTGTGGATTATGTCACCAAATGGGTAGAAGCAATAACTGCACAAAAAGCTGATGCCAAGACAGTCATTCGCTTCTTAAAAAGGAACATCTTTACCAGATTTGGGACACCACAAGTATTAATCAGTGATGGAGGATCTCACTTTTGCAATGTTCAACTTAATAAGGTCCTCCAACATTTCAGTGTCAGGCATAAGGTAGCTTCACCTTATCATCCCCAAACCAATGGGCAGACAGAAGTTTCAAATAGGGAAATTAAAAGAATATTGGAGAAAACAATTGCTCAATCAAGGAAGGATTGGTCTCAGAAGTTAGATGGAGCTCTGTGGGCATACCGAATAGCACACAAATCACCTACGGGACTCACTCCTTTCCATTTGGTCTATGGCAAATCCTGTCATTTACCTGTGGAGTTGGAACATAAA
Organism: Glycine tomentella; assembly: GCA_007407185.1. Lineage (NCBI taxonomy): Eukaryota > Viridiplantae > Streptophyta > Magnoliopsida > Fabales > Fabaceae > Glycine > Glycine tomentella. The sequence goes on from PYAF01002103.1 coordinate 84,458, forward strand.
GCTTATTGGGCATTGAAATTTCTAAATTTTGATCTTAATGCAGCAGGTGAACGCAGGAAGCTCCAACTTCATGAACTGGAGGAATTAAGGTTTCAAGCATATGAAAATTCTAAGCTTTATAAACAAAGAGTTAAATCTTATCATGATAAAAAGCTTTTGAAAAAGAATTTTCAACCTGGGCAACAAGTTTTGTTATTTAATTCTAGATTAAGATTGTTTCCAGGTAAGCTGAAATCCAAATGGTCTGGCCCATTCATCATCAATGAAGTCATGCCACATGGAGCAGTAGTCCTTGAAGATCCAACCACAAAGAGGACATGGACTGTCAATGGTAGCAGAATAAAACCCTATCTGGGTGGTGACGTCGAAAGACTCACCACTGTGGTCCACTTACAAGAAGTTTGAGCTACAATAAAAGCGTACAGCTATGAAGACGTTAAAGAAGCGCTTCTAGGAGGCAACCTAGTAATTTCTAACCCTTCTTGTTATATGCTTTATCATTTTATTTAAAAATTATTGCCTATATAAATATAGATTAGTTAAAGTAGTAAATAATTCTAAGCTAAAATAATTTTTCTAAAAAAAAAATTTGGGGGTGTTTTAACTTGCCCAAGCGAGTGTTTCATGCATATTTTGCTCGCTTAGGCGAGCAAGGACAAGCAGGGACGGGTTTTAAAAGCCAAAAACACAATTTTCACCCAAATTTCAATTTCAAATTGAGTTTTGCTGTGCATCTTCTTGTTTTCTTCCATAAGCTCGCCCAAGCCACTTCCTTTGCCCTCCACCTTCAACCTAAATCTAGGTAAGTACTGTTGTGCCATTTTTAATTAGTTGCTATAGAAAAAAATCATAGAATAGGATAGTTTGTACTTAATGCTTTCAATTCTTATGCTTTTGTTCTTGTTTGAATTTCAAAAAACCCTAGGCCAATAAGTGATTAATCATGCAATGTTTTGTGATGAATGCTGTCCAATTATGGTTCTGTTGCTTCTTCTTTTTTATTTTCTCAAAAATTTGGTGCAAGCTTATACATGATATCTTCATTTACATACACAACAAAGCATGCACACCAAGTGTTCGGTCAAATGTTTCAAAGAAAACAAGCCATGTTGTACCTCTGAATTTTTGCACGAAAATTGGTCTTTGATGCTTGTTGGATAATTTGAATTGCATTATACATTTCCAATAGCTCATGCTAGCTTTCAATAATGATTTCTTCCTTTATGCGCAAACTTACAATTCACTAAAAATGGCATATTACAAGTAATTGTAGCATATAGGATTCATAAATAATCAAGAGATGCAGTGCACAAATAAACTAATCAATATCAATGATGTGCAAAGATTGAACATGGCAAAACATAAATGCTTGTAAAAAGGTTAAAACATGCACACATTCAATTTTCATGGGCTGCCATCTATTCTTTATTTTAAGCATACATGCTGATTTTATCATATTCTTTGTTGTGCTATTTTGAGCTTTTCTTCAGATGGCTCCCAAGAAGCTCTCATCAAAAAGAGCTAGGCATGAAGAAGAAGGGTCTGGTTCTATTCCTGCAGAGTTTGTATTTGATGTACAGAAGTTTCGTACTGAGGAACATCAAAAGCGGTATGAAGTCATTAAAAATTGGTCATTCCTCAAAGAACGAAGGGTTCAGTTAATGGATGGTGAATATCCTGAATTCACCATGGAAATTGATAGATGAAGATGGGGCCTCTTGCAACACCAATGCAAAAATTTGACCCGAAAATAGTATTGGAATTCTATGCTAATGCTTGGCCTACTGAAGAAGGTGTTCTTGATCAGAGGTCCCTAGTGCAAGGTCAGTGGATTCCTTATGATTTCGATGCGATTAATCAATTCCTCGGGAATCCACTCATTTTGGAAGAAGGTCAAAACTGTGAATATATTAGCAGGAGGAACATCATTTCTGGATTCGATGAGCAAGCTATCGCCTAACTTCTTTGTGCTCCGGGTTGTGATTTTGCTGGCAATGTTGGTGGAAGTCGGGTGAGATTAATGAGAACTAGCATGACAACCCTCACTCAAATCTGGATGACCTTCCTCCTTAGTAACGTACTTCCAAATGATCACACTTCTGACTTGCATATGCCCAAATGTCAGCTTGTTTTCAGTTGCATGGAGCAGCTTAGTATTCATGTCGCACAGTTGATTTCAGAAGCCATTTATCAGTTTGTCATCACAGAGCCTCCCCGCCATCCATTAAACCCAGAAAAAGCCAACCGCGTGCTTGGATTTCCTGCTTTAATAACTGCTTTATGTCAATTGTATGGTGTGCAGGTACAACCTTCCAAGACGATTCGACCTCCCATCAACCGGGCATTCATTGAGAAATATTGCCAAGCCAAACCGATAGAGCCGCAGCAGCCACCGGCACCACCATCTTTGGAGTCCATTTCTGCTCATCTTCAAAGGATGGAACTCCATATGCAACATGTCGCTGCTCAGCAAGCTACCAACTTCAGAGCCCAGATGCAGATGAACGAGAATTTCTATAACTACACCCTGCATCAACACAGCCAAGATCCTAACCCTTTTTCATGGCCCACTCCAAATCAGTTCCGAGCTCAAGTTGCATGGCCTGGGGACAGGCCAATCTTTCCAGAGGAGGCAGAGGATCAGAGAGCTGAGCAGGATCCTGTAGCTGGCTCTGCACATGATCATGACGTTGATGAGGAAAGCAGCTAAGGAGAATGATGATTTGAAGCCTAATCTGATATCTTACATGGATTTGCATCATTTGAAACACTGTGACACTGTTTTAATTTTTATTTATTGCTTTCTAAATACTTTAGTTACTATATTACTCTTTTTGGTATTATATACTATTAACATATCTTTTTGAAAATTATACCAAAAATTTTTGCTTTTTGTTTAAAATAAATAATCTTTTTGGGGCTTAAAAGAAATAATTTTCTTGAAATGTTACATGTTTTGAAAAGAATCAACAGACATTATTTTGAAATTTGATTAGATCAGAAGAACAAAATGATTTTTTTTTTTGAAAAATCTTAAGAATAAAAAAACCAATGAAAATGATTTTCCAAATATCAAATGAAGGCAAGGCTTTTACATGAAATTAATAAAGAATATCTTCCGAAACAAGTGATTTGATTTGAACATGAAAACAGCCTTTAAAGCCTAAGTGAGTGTGTGCAACCACATAAAATGCATTGAGTGTCCTCACTGATCTGTTTGTAATTGATTTTGCATTAATTTCTAATTGTCATGACATATGATGCATGGATATGATTTAGGCCATCTTTCTTTTTGAACATCTTTTAAAGCCACTAGCCAAAAAGCTATCCCAACATGAATATAATGATTTACCATTTGCAACCCTTTTTGAGCCAAACAGTTGATTTCTTTTTGAAACCTTAACCTAGGATAGGAATTCCCTACCTTACCTAAGGATAGGAGAGCAAAAAGGAAAATGATCTTTTGATGGGAAACTTCCTTTGGGTACTTCATGCTATGAAAAAGACTTCTAAATGTGGTTATATGCTATTCATGTAAAAGAAAAAAGTGAAAGAAAAAGAAAAAGAAAAATAAAAGGAAACAAATTCCTTGTGTTTTAAAGTGTCGTACAAAGTTGGGTGAATAAAAAGATTGATAGATATCTTGGAAGAAAAAAAAAGGAAGACATAAGAAGTAAAGATTTTACTGTTTTATCTATTTATGCTCTCTTATTTCAAAGGTTCTTTGAATATCCAGAAAAATCAAGATTTCTTTTCTAACCAAAAGCTCAGCCATAAAAGCCCTAATGATCCTTGTTGATTATGCACTTTGATTTGATAGGAAATGAATTGCAAAATCAATCTATAAAATATCAGTGTAGGAATTGAGATAAAACACTTACCTGTGAGAGAATTAAACACTTGAGAGGTTTTCCTCTGTACAAATCAGTCATATGTTTCCTCTGATATTTTTTAGAAAGGAAATGTAAATTGATCTTAATCTCATTTGGATATGTGAATTTCATCTTTCGGTTTCAATTCTTGAGGTTAACCATTTGAAAATACGTTCTGATCATTTTTGGAAGTTGATTCTTTATAAAACATGTTTCCGAATATTTTTATCATTGCTTGAGGACAAGCAATATTCTAGGTTGGGGGGAATTGATAAGTGTCATATCTTAGTGAAATTCGGGTTCCATTTAAGGCACTTATCTTGTGTTTTGACTAAGAATATCTATCAAAATTTGCCCTAATCTAGTTAGTTTATATTGAGCACTTAGCATTTATGTTTCTCAAAGATTCATCCAACCTTTCTTTTTTATTTTGCTAGCGTTCGTGAATTCCGACGCTTCCGTTATTTTAAAGCAAGTAAAAATGACTAATAGAAGCAAATCTGGGAGGTGAAGCAAGCAATTTAGCCCAAAAGCCCAAAAGAAGCTCCTTGAGGTGCATTTAACTCGCCCAAGCGAGCTATGCTAGTGTATTTTACTCGCTTGGGCGAGCAAGATCAGCAAATGGGCCACTTGAAGGCCAAGTAGACGTGCATGTGGGCTGCAAGTTGCATTTAACTCGCCCAAGCGAGTATTTTATGAAGGAATTGGTCGCTTGGGCGACCAAACTCGCTCAGACCAACCCCTATAAATACCCAAGCACCCCCCGAAGGCAAAACACTTCTTGCTACTCCAATTTTCTCTTCTTTCTCTTGCTCTAAGCTTGTACCTTAGCTTCTTGCTTTTTAATCCTTGTTAGTAGATAGTTTAGGCTAGTGAGAGAGGGAAAATTAGTGTGGCAACTCTGCCGAAACGGAAAGCGATGATGAATCCTTTCACTGATTTTTCTAAGGAGGTTTTGTCCATGCTTGGCTAGCTTCTCCCAAAGGATTGGATGTAATCTTCTTACCCTTATAGTATTTCTTTTACTATTTATTTATGCATAAGTCTTTTCTATTTATTATTGGTAAATTTATTCCGTACTTAACGCTTGATTCTACTTGATCAATAGTTTCATGAAATAAGGTTCTAAGTTTAACTGGGAAGTACTCTTAAAACTTGAAATGAATTAATTGACTCTTTACGTTACGTTGCTAGGAATAGAGCATAACGTTTAGATTAGAAATAAGCACTCGAATATAATCGTAATGCTGGGATATTTATTTTTATATGCGAGGGATCGATATTTGATAAATATTCTTAGGATTCTCAAATACGAGGGATCGATTTGGGGTGATTTTATGTGTGCATCAATAATAAAAGAAAATAACTTATGTATGGTAATATTAATTGAATACTAAGGGTATGAATGATGAAATCCAATCCTACGTTCTTAACTTAATCAAATTCGTTTTCATAATCTTCCGTAATTTTTCGTAATCACTCGTAATCTTCCGTATTAGGTTTATTGTTTCCGTTTCTTCTAAATTTTCATAAATTCTGTTAATCCACAACTACATGAAACTCCGTTCACACTCATTGTACATAACCATTAAACTGTTAAGTTTTATTTGAATTAATTGAGTAAAAATCAAGCCCCTGTGGAGACGAACTTTTATAAATTTTGTAACTTACAACGACAAATTGGTACGCTTGCCAATAGTCTAACAGTATTGTTTATGGTTCAAGCCTGATAACTCTTGTTTGATAGTGTTAGGGATTTACTATTCATATGCCTATGCCGAATTTAATCATTTAGCATGAGTGATGCTTGGATCTTTCACATAGAACATGGTCAATAAAAAGAGAGAATGTTTTATGAAACTTATCAAAGCAGTAGAACAAGACAGAGAAATGGAACAAGCTAGGGTACAAATATTTGATAATATAGTTTATCTTGTTTCATTAATTGATTATACTTCTTATGTGCCACTTTAATATTAGTAACAGACTAAAGTATTTACTATATAACATAATAATAATAATAATAATAATAATAATAATAATAATAATAATAATAATGTAATGTAATGTATAATGTCACATATTTCATGACCCAATATTAATTTAATTATTATGTGCCTTAGCTAAGTGGAAGTAATTAGATAAGGTCAAGATTGAAATAAATGTTCCGGCATAAACATGTGGAGTCACTACCAAAAGACACTTTCTACGTCGGTTGTATATCCCTTTTTTAAGACGGTTGTACGATTGCCATTGAAAGTTATTACTTTCGACGACAGTTATAAAATCATCTTCGTAGGTTAAATTTTCTAAAATGATTATTACTAAAAACTGTCTTAGATCAATTTTTATTTTTATTTTTAAAATGACACTATTCTAAAACGGTTGTTAAAATGGTGTCATTTAAAAAAATAAAAAATAAAATCTTATCTAAGACGATTTTTTCAAATAATCGTCTTAGAATATATTTTTTTTAAAACAATATTATTATAATAACTATTATTATAACTATTTTTATTATAATTATAATTATTATAATTATTATTATTATCATCATCATCATAAATTCAAACTATTCAAGAAATGAAGAGAGGAGAAAGTTTTTGAATATTGATTGAAAAATTACAAAGGAGGGAAAAAGCATTAACAGAAACTATACCTGGTCCCATTGCAGGTGAAAGAGTTTGTACTTGAGGAGGCGATACATAAGATGATGATGAGGGTGGATTCCAGGCATGAGATATATTACCCATGTTTGATGGGTGCATTGTAGTTGAAGGTGTTACACTAGGCAGAGCACCTTGCGAAGATAACATGGAACACCAACCATAAGGCATCAAGCAAAATGTGCAATTAATTGGTGAATTAACATATTAGGAAGTCAGCATATCATATTTCAATGTTCCAACTTTTTCAAAGCCAGACGATGATCAAAGAAAGAAAACACAGAAAAATTATTGCTATGAGCGAGGCATGTCTAAGAAAGAAGCAAACTTCAGAAAGTAATGTACACTGTAGTAATTAATGATGAAAAAATACATTTGAGTTAATAACTCAATAGTGGATAAATCCAAACCATGAAAAAAATACAATAGTGGACATTTGAGAGGCTAAAAGGTTCATATCTTAGCATATACGTCCTTTGATAACAATTATTATCTTAAGAATAATAATTAAGAGAGTTAATTTTTTATTGTTTAATTATTTAACCACTAATATCCTAAGGAAAATAATGTCTAAATCCCTAAATAATCTGAAAATTTTATTATTTTTACAAGAGAATTTTTATTATATACTCATGGATACATGTATGATGTGAAAGTATTAATTACTTTTAATTCTTTAAAAATTACTTTAAGTTAAAAGTAATAATTAAATGAATTTTGTATTTTGATATACTAAATTACTAATAGAGAAAATAATTCATCCACATGACAGTATAGAATGTATTCATACATTCTGTGATCTAATCACAATTTCTTTTAACAATCTAATTATAAACTAATGTAATATAAATTTATTAAATTTTATAATAATTACCTTTAGTTACACATAAAATATCGATTAATTAATAATATAAGTGACTTATACTAAGAGTACTTATAAAAATTAAATTCTACTAAAATATTTTATCACAAAACTTCCTACTTATATATATTCTTGTCACATTTCTTTTCATACATAATATAAAACTTCTTTATTGACTTAGTTAAAAAAGAACTATTAGTTTAGCAAATGTCAATAAAATCAGTATTACAATTATGCAACAATTTTTACCAAAAAAAAAAAAAAATAGAACCTTGTAGGCCTAATTTTGACATAAACATAGCAATAAGAGAATAATGAGAAAGGGTATAGAATAAGAGCATGCACTTTAATCACCGCTTATTTAAATTTCTGATTTGGCAAGTGATTTTTTTTCCTTCTTCCTTTTATAATCTGCTTTGGGTGGCCCAACTTAAAGTTGTGAAAGCCAACTATTGTAACAAGTGGAGAAGAAAATATTGTGAAACATACAGCTAGAATTGAGTCAGCAGGTGGAGAAGAAAATATATCTCCACATATTGCTGTTGTATACATGTAACAGCCAAACTTATGTAACATTAAGTACAATCAACGTACCTCTAACTTAGACAATCCTTTAGCTACCAACTCAATCATCCTTATCCGGACGTACAGCCAAACATAATACATACAATACAAGTAACAGTTATAAAACTAAATATAATATACATAGGTAATTACAAGAAGGAGAACAAGAGCTGATTATCCCAAAGAAAATAATTATCAGATGTAAAAAATTCGTAATAAAATGCAAGAGCCTGTGTTTGATACAGGCAAGTAAAATTAGCCTTTAATATTGTTTATAAGAGGTTATTTCGTAACCAGTCAAAGCTCACTTATTACAAAACATGCCACTTTTACTCTTTAGAACCATTATTTAAAGGCTATTTCCTAACCAACTGCTATACTGTCTATTAGCCTCAGTACTGCTTTTGCGACTGATGAGAAAATGCAATGACGGGTGTTCATCACTGCAGAAATACAATGAAGAATTCAAGTTTCCTAACATGTTTAACAACAAAGAAAATGCATTGTCAACCATTGATTTGTCCAGGATCAAATAATAGAAATATGTCAGCTAACCATGAGGAAGAGGACTTTAGAGAATATAGAAAACTACCCCATATTGTTGTAATGCTAAGAGGATCAATGTACTGAATCTTGTCAGAATAACACCAATTTTTTAATGCTTAGAGCTATTCACATTTTCTTCTACTTTATTTTTTTGCTATTCAATCCTTCTTAGTTTTCTTATACTTTATTTTATATATACAACTTGTTTATTTTTAATCTTTCATTTTAAGAAATTTATAACTCATAATTTCATACTTACACAACGGAGCACAGACAGAGCAAGAAGAAATTACAGACATAGCAGGTAATTATACATTGAACAAACTCAAAATCCATTTTCATAACAAAAAAAATTGAAGGAATAAATAGAAGTTTCAAGTTGTGGATTTAGTAACAACCCAGACATCAAGTGGAGTTGAGCTTCTGCTTGCATATGAATCTGCTCCCTGCACTATATTATATTGATAACAATTCAATCTGCAAGATAATCCGTAAAATGACAAAACAGAAAGCAAATCTAAGAGACACCCCACTGCATTAAGCAAATACCAGCTAGCAGAAGAAATAGATTAGAAAATAAATGGTTCAAGAAGTATTACCAATTCCACAGATCGAACAACAATTTGCCAATAAAAAGGTAAAAATAACATATGCACGTATTCAAATTAAGGATATGCATTGACTTACCATAGCTGAGATGAAGATTAAAGACATTATTATTCCATGAGTACAACACTTTTTCTTTAATTCTTTAGACACACTTCAGTTTGAGAGAACCAAAACTAAAGAGCAAAATTTACCTGAAAATGAAAACAAATATAGAAATTTTACTATTTGTAAACAGAAGCTCCTGGATAACCATAAACATGTAATAAAGTGAGTGACTTGACAACCAACATATCCAAGTTTAGAAGCCAAACTCACCATTGTATACAGAACTGAAGTTGTCATATACAATCTCTTGTGAAAGAAATACTCCAAACTTTTCTAAATATGTTTCAGATGTGGACATGTCTTTGGCTACTTCATAAATTAAAATATTTACTACAAGGACACAACAAAATGTATTTAATTTGGGTCCATTTTGTGGCAGTGACGGGTGTCCCTGTCCAATGTATAATACCATTTCACATGCCTTGTAAAAAAAACCCTCACGCTAGGAAAACCTGACAAGTCAGCAGCATCACCCACCGTATTCCCTACCACAAACCTTAACCAACAAAGACTTTGAAGCACCAACAAGGATTGAAGTACATGCATCAAATTTATCCCAATCAAGTTAGCAAATGCATAAATCCCACCCAACAGTTAAAGCATACATAGAACAAACTATGTATAATACAAAAATGAGTCTAGGAATCTATTATGCAAACCAATAGTGAAAAATGAAAATAACTTGCACAATGCTGCATAATTCATTTCTTCCTTTTCAATCCATAAAACCATTTTCTACACTAACAAAATAGAATTTCATTGTCTCATTAAATGGATAGAGTTTACATCAGCGGAAGACATGTAAATGAATTACCAATCTATTGTTTCCAGTCCCATCTTCTTTATGTTTTGTTGGTGATAAACTTGCCACAGTCTCTCTATCTCCCTCTTGAGTGCTTCTTGATGTGTTGCATAAGTAACTCCATTGCATTATTATTGTATGCTTTGTTAGCGGTCTAATATAACTACTTAATGACAAGGCATATGCATGATTAGCACACAAATCAGAATATACTTGCATGCAAATCATTTTTACTAAAAATCTGTACAACTTAATAATTGGCCTTCTTTCTTCTGCCATATAAGTTATAAAGTAATGAAATTAAGTGCTAACTTGCACCAAAAAAAGCCAAACAGTGCAATCTATTTAATATCTTATATATGATCCAGGATATATATACTTGACCAACTTCGAGGAGTGGCATGCTTAATGATGCAATTGAATTAGATACATTAAATTGTGCTTTATTTATTATCTATTTTTTTCTCGTTAACTTAACACTAAAAGCATAAAGCTACAAAATAACTCTTTATCATGCACTGGTGCAATCCATGAAAGTGACACTAATTAAGATAAAATAGATTTCAGAGATAGTAATACATATATATCTAACTTTCAGTTTGATATTCCCTTCAAATTGGATATTATGTAAAATAACTCAGATTAATTTCATATTTTAAGGGATAAAACAAACAAATCCCATACTATACATAAGAAAGAAGAAGGTTTATGCATAGTATAGTTGTTCCGTTCCTTAAAAATGGATATCCAGCAGTAATGCCAGAAATCAATATATGATCCAACTCTCTCTCTCTGAAGATGCTTATGAAGATTTAAACACCTCCAGAAAGAAGATCACAGCACCGTAAACCACAAATTGGCTGTGGGGTGTGTGCACTGTGAGAATGGAAAAGAGAGAGTAACAGTCTGTGTGTACCTTTCACCTTTGGAGAGAATGGCTATTTATGCTTTGCTAACCTGTAGAAAAATAAGGAAACAATGCTTATTCTTGGTCGTGATCTCCTGAAAGATAATCAAATATTCTAGATATTTGATATAAAGATAACCCTCTGTATCTTCTTCGATTCTGCAATTATTTAGTATTTCGATCTTTCTTAATCTGTCCATATATAACTCATTCTCATCTGCATTAGGCCCTTTGGCCTTTAGCCCAATATAAAATATCCGTAACAGTTGCCCCTCATCTCGGTTATTGAGTAATCTGAATGACCGAGGTGAATATATTGAATTTTTATACCCATAGCCGAGATAATTATTTCGGACAAGTCAGTTTCATTATTGATCTTCCGAGATGTTTCTTGCAAATCATCCTTTTGTAGAACTCGGATATTATGGCAGCTTGTTTTTCTACGACCCGATCTCTTTTTCCGACTTCGTCGAGATAATGAACTACAAGCCGACCTCTTTTTCCGACTTCAGCTGAGATAGTGAAGTGCCTATTTCTGCTAGACCGACCTCCTCTTTTAGCTTCAAATTCCAATGTAAGGTAGAACTCTTACTGTCATTTGGACATGTGAAAAGACGCGCCTCTCTAGCATTTAATGCTCTGCCATTTCTTTGCACGTTCTAATCATGACTATCCCTTGCCATATGTCTATTTTGCCCCTGTCTCTTAGTTAACTGGTCATAATTGCCCCGGTAATCAAGCATGTTTGTCAGTTATTTATTATTTTTTTTAATTCAAATTTCGACGGTTACCATTCTTTAATTTCGTGGGTTTCGGCGGTTACTTTCCATTCTTATAGACTATACCCTGTCATTTTCCCCCACTTCCTCAAAACTTTTGGCTCATTTCCCTTCTGTTGCTTGTTTTCGTTCTAGCATTCTTCTCTTTGCTCACACATTTGGTGCTTCAGCCTTCCTTCTTCAAAGTTCTTCAATCCAGATATCTCATTCTTCCCTTTCCTTCTTGATTCTTGTACTGCTCTTTCTCCTCTTTATTCTTTTCGTCTTATTTTTGGTGATTCTTTTTCCCTTTGGGCCTCTTTTTTTGCGTTTTTGCCCTCCTTTTCTGTTCCTGTTCATCTTCATCCCTTATTCTTCCTTTTGTTCTTTGATTCTTCAAAAAACCCTCACAATCCCGTAATGGTGAGACTTACTCCTGAGAAAGAGGCTCGTATTTTCGAAAGAATCACTCCTTATTCTGCTTTTTAGTTCTTTGGTAAACCCCTTACTGAGGAGGATAAAAACAAACGTTTCCTTAGAGCCCCCACTGGTGGTTCCAAATCAAAGAATCCTTTAGCTAGAAAGCCTCCTCTCTCAAAAGCTGTAACATGTTCTTCCTCTAAGGCAGTAGAAGGTTCTAGTATAAAGTCCAATAAGGAAAATAGGGGTCATCCTGTGACTCCTTCGGTTCTTCCTCCTAGGCCTCCTTTCTTAGAAACTCTTTCTGAAATCCGGTATGATCCGTGCACGAGATGCATGGATAGGTTCATGTATCTGGCCAGTTCGGTTTTGGATAAAGATGCCGATGATGTGCTAGACGCATGCCAGCACAACCCCATAGCCATCAGCCAACCTCCGCCCCAGCCCAGAGCCGAGGTGCCAGCTGAAAGTATCTCGGCGCCGGCTGACACTTCACAACTTGTCGTCGGTCTTCCAGGTACCTTTAGTGATTATTTTCTTTTTTGCTTTTATCGTAGGTCATCATGGAAGTTCCGTCTATGGAAATCGTTGAAGAGTCTCGATCAAGCGGTTCTCATGCTGACAACCTCTCTCCCAATCTGATAGCCCAATTCCCTTGGGTGACTTTTGAGGTTCTTAATACCTCGTCATCCATGAGTCTGGAGGGCATAGCCGCCCTCCCTGTAGGGAATCAAGAAGGATTCTCAATTCGTCATCCCGACCCTCATGTGCCGATCTGCTCTAGTGCCGAGCAGGGCGAGTCTAGCTTCTTCTTTTTCTGTGCTGATGTGGTCACCCGTTTGGGTATTTGTTTTCCTTTTTCTACGTTTGAGATGAAGCTTTTGAAACACCTGTCCTTAGCTCCTTCACAGCTTCACCAAAATGGTTGGGCTTTCATCAGATCCTTTGAGGATTTATGTATTAACTTAGGAATTCCGTGTACAGTTCCTGTATTTATGTATTATTTTTCTGCTTAGACTAGTGGTTCTGGCCGAGAGCCTTCAAACCGAAAAGGGTGGACTTCCTTAAGGAGTCGCCCCAAACGCAAACTTTTTCCCCTTTTTGCTGATTCTTTTAAAAGATTTAAAAACAACTATTTTAAAGTTAGTGCTAAACCCGGCCAGCAACCTTTCTTTCTGTAAGAGGGCCGGAATCTGCCAGTGTGAAGTGGAAATTTCCGCTTTACTGGTCCCGTGCCCATCACGAATTCCACCCTTCTTTCTATCTAGATTGATGCCTTCCGATAGAGCCAGGGTTTATGTGAAATTCCCCCGGCTCTTCCTGACTGTTAGTCTATTTTATAAAGTGTATTTTCTTGTTTTTCTATTCTCGGCACTACTAATTTACTTGATCTGTTTTGCTTTAGTTTACAGCTACCGAGATGGAAGATCAATCTGGTGACTTGCGCCCTCGGTCCCGCAAGACCTCTGGGACCCCACGACCTCCCCTTGCCACCAACATATCCCCCTCCTTCTTCAAAAATCTCAAAAGGAGGAAGGTGACAAAGTCGGCCACTGAGGCGGCCACTACCTCGGCTGTAATGGCCGTTCCTGTCTCCACCATCCCGACCGCTGCCGCCCCTCCTACCGAAGTCACTGCTCCTCCTCCTCCTGCTCTGGTAGCTGATCCCCCGGCCGCCGAGTATTCTTCTGCCGTGCTCCTTGATGCTTCAAAGATGAAGCTCGGCCATTTATGGGAACAGGGGGCCGAGGAGCTCTTCCCCTTCGTCCAGGCCCCAAACATTTTGCCGACTCTACTCAGCTTTCTGAGGCCGATGTCCGTCTGCTCTAGCAGATGCAGCTGCATGCCTATCAAACGGCTTCCCTTGTAGACTGCCTAGTTGTCAACAAGGAAAGGTACCTTGTAGACTGCCTAGTTGTCAACAAGGAAAGGTGCAACAAGAACAAGGAGGAGCTTGCTGCTGCCGACGTCAAGCTTCAGAAGGCCAAGGAAGACTTGGCCTCTGCTCGGGTACAAGTTGCGGAAGATTTGCGGCTTGCTCGAGTGGAGTTCGAGCGGGATCTTCTGGCGGCCCGCTTCGAGACCGAGCAGGCCCTTGCCAAAGCCGCCCTTATGACCCAAAACTTGAATGAGGTGAAAACCTTGTTCGAGAGTGCTCAGGTCGAGGCTAGGGATGCTAAGTCCAAGCTTTTGGAGGCCGAGAAGGAGGCGGCCGAGCTGCGGGATGTGCTGTCCTCGGTGGCCAAGGACTCCTTCAACAACGCCATCGCCCAAATCCGATGCCTCAACGCCGGGGTCACTCTGAACACTGAGGGGCTGTACTTTCAATTTTTTGTTCGAGATGGTGCGGTTGTCCCTTACTTTGATCAGGAGGATTCTGTTGTTGAGGCCGAGGATCTTCCCGAGGCCGGGGTTGAAGAGAACTCGGCTCCTGCAGGCGGTGCTTAAAGGGCCGGGATGCCGGTTTTGATATGTAATTTTATTTATCTTTATTTTGAACAATTTCCCTGTTTTAAACAATTTATATTTTGGCAAATATATTTATTTCCCATATTTTTCTTCGTTAGAACTTTTTAGTATGGGCATTTAATATTCATTTGGCTCCAACGGCCAAGTACGATATCGACCGACTTACGTAACGTTTCTCGATTTTTTGCTCATTCCATGTTATCGTTGGTGTATCACGACCACTTTGGACCGTGCCGACCTGATCAGGGTTGGAAAACACCTCGGATCCGCATGGAACGGTATAAATATTGCTCAAAGAGCTTAGTCAATATACGACTTGCTAATATCGAAATATTCTCATCAACTCGTGATTTGTTTATTCATAACTATCAACTTTATTCGTTTCTACGATTCCAATAAAAGAGATTACATGAAGTGGGGGTGTCTAAGCCGTTGGCCACCACTTTTCTCGATTAACGGAAAACACATAAAAACATAATCAACTATAATATGTCTTCAACTTGTCGGCATTCCATGTACGCTTGATTGCCTTCTTATCCAATGTTTCTAACACATATGCCCCCTGGCCGAGATTCTGAGCAACTCGGTATGGCCCTTCCCAGTTAGCCGCCAGCTTTCCTTCTGAGCATTCTTATTGCCGATGTCTGCTCTCCTTAAGAACAAATCACCTTTTTTGAAGGATCTCGGTCTGATCTTTCTGTTGAATCTTCTGGCCACCAACTGCTTTGCGGCCACATCTCGGATATGTGCTTGAGCTCGGGTTTAATCTATCAACTCCAGCTCGGTGATCAAGGCCTCATTGTTAACTTCCTCTCCTCCTTTGAGCATCATTATTCTCCTCCAGGAGGATCTCGACCGGGATCATGGCTTCACACCCGTAAGTCATTCTGAACGAGGTTTCCTGTGTAGATGATTGGGCCGTGGTCCTCTGCGCCCACAGGACATAGTACAGCTGTTCCACCCAACTTCCTCCAGCGTCATGCATTCTCTTTCTGAGTCCTTCCAAATAACTTTATTGGCAGCCTCGGCCTGGCCATTGGACTGTGGATGCTCGACGGAAGAGAAATGGTGCTTAACATGAAAGTCGGCTATCATTTCTCTGAACTTCTTATCAGTGAATTGAGTCCCGTTATCTGTGATGATTTCGGCCGGGATCCCGAATCGGGAAATGATTTTCCTTTCAAAAAATTTATGGACCCGGGCCGAGGTAATGGTGGCTAATGGCTTTGCTTCTATCCACTTAGTAAAATAATCAACAGCTACAATGAGCCATTTCAGCTGACCCTCCGTGGCTTTGAATGGACCTAACAAATCCATCCCCCATTTGTAAAAAGGCCAGGGAGAGGTGATATTTGTCAACTCGGACGGGGGAGACCATATTATCTTGGCGTGCTTCTGACAACTCTCGCATTTCTTCATATGATCCTGGGCGTCTGCTTTCATAGTCGGCCAAAAGTAACTGGCCCGGATAGCCTTCACTGCCAATGCCTTTGCCCCCATAAGTTGGCCGTTGATGCCCTCATGGATCTCGGCCAATATATAATCTGCCCGGTCTGGACCAACACAGAGCAACATGGGGGAGTATGGTCCTTTGCGGTACAGCTCACCTTCTAGAGTGGTATATAAAGCAGTATCTCGGATCAGCTTCTTGGTCTTTGCCTCATCATCTGGGATTATCCCCTACTCTAGATATCTGATTATGGGTTGCCTCCAGTCGGTCCAGTCGAAATCAACATGATGCAAGTGGGATAAGCCAGCTCCTGTTGGATGACCGTTCTATGGTTGTCTGCGCCCTTGGTGCTTGCTAGCTTAGACAGTATGTCGGCCCTTATGTTTTCTTCTCGGGGAATATGGGAGATGATGACTTCATCAAACTTGGCAATGATTTCTTTTACCCTAGCCAAGTATTTGATCAACAAGGGGCCCTTGACCTGGTATCTTCCGTCAATCTGGGCCGCAACTGTAACACCCCGTAGGCCTCTGGTGCGTTATCATTAATAATATCAGTTTATCGCTTAACTCATCAATTTAAAACTCAGCGGAAGCACAGAATCACTTTTCTTGATTCATTATGTATGGAAGAAAACATATAACAACAGCATAAGCACAAGGCCAATAACTTATCCCTGCTGATCCATTTCTCATCTGATACACAATTTAGACAGATAAAAGGATACATAGGTAGATAATCATAAATACAACAATTGAACTCAGGAGGAATCTCATAAACATATCATACATAGTTCTGTACATAGTCATATACATCAGTATCTTCACCACACCATGGTGATACAAATCATATCAGCCCTCACCGAGGGTTTACAGAACTATACAACCCTTATCAAGGGTACAAAACATAAACAAAGCAAAAACTGAGCCTTCAAACTCAATCTGCTGCTTTCAGCCAAGCAGAAATGCCTCTACTCGGGCCTCCTGCCCTGAGACTGCTCTCTTTGGCCTGAAGAGTCACCTGAAATCACAAATCCCCCACACGAAGTGAGATACATATCTCAGTAAGCTCAGGGTCCTTGGGAAATCATCCCCACCCTGGCCCACTATTCACAATACAAACATCAGACAAGCACATATATCAAATTTGGCCCAATGGCCTAGTCCTCTGACCCGCATACACATGAGCAGTTATCTGCTCCACACTCATGGCAGAGAACCCTCAATGCCCTGGCAGAGAATCCCTCAATGTCGTTCCACATGGCAGAGAATCTCTCAATGTCGTTCCACATGGCAGAGATTCCCTCAATGCCCTCAATACATGGCAGAGAATCCCTCAATGCCTTTCACAGTTCATAGCACAACCAGGCACAAATGCACACATAGTAATATAAGTATGCGATAATCAATGCATGCATTATGAACATGACCACCACTCCCCCGGAGTGTGGTGTTCAACCAAGTGGAAAATCATTTCCCAAGGACTCAAAACTTACCTGGCAAAGTATCACTCTGCAGTCCCTTCCCTGGTCTGTGGCTCCCGCTACCAACAGTTTCAATATCACGTCCTCAGTGGCGATTAGAAAGACCTCAGGACAGCCTCCTTGAGCCCTGGTGTCCTTAACACATCTTGGTCTCCGCCAAACTCAAGCTCTCTGAGCTTCTCCTGGAGATTCCACTTCTCACTCATAAAGGGGTTTTTCAATAGCAGAAATAAAGGATTAAGGCTTTCCAAAAGTTTGTCTCAAGCTTATAGGTCATAGGGAGGTGTTTAGGTCAAAAACTAAGGTCCTTGGAAGCTTGGGACACTCTCTAATGGAGGTTTGGGCGTGGAGGAAGAAGAAGAACTATTTCCTTCTTCAGAAATCGCGATCTGCCCTTTATACTGGGCCTGCCCGAGGTCTGGCGCGGATCGCGCCACCTCTGGCGCTAACCGTGCCACCATGGCGGTGTATGTGGCGCCATCAGCGCCACTCCCATGCCCCCAGCGCCAACTTCCAGAACCTGTGGCGCCACCCGCGCCACACTGGCGCCAACCTCCCCTGGCCTATGGCGCCGTTCGTGCCACACCTGGCGCTGTCCGCGTGGAAATCCAGTGAAAATTGGTTTTCCAGACCACTTAACGCGCCATCAGCGCCACCCATGGCGCTATCCGCGCGGTCTGGGAAACCTGTGGTGCCCCTCGCGTGGCTCTGACGCTCTAGGCATCAAGTTCCAGTGGGTCTGGCGCCATTAGCGCCAGCCCTGGCGCTACCCGTGCCACACCCCTCACAGGGTTTTCTGTTAACAATCCCGGCGCTATCCGCGTGGGATCTGTCGCCAACCGCGCCATAATGAGGGTCCTTACAGCAACAAGTTGGGAATCCGTGAAAACCTTTACTTTCTGTACCCATTGCTCTCTGGCCGAGGCCAGTCCTGCTATTAGGGCCTCATACTCCCTGTGGACTTTCTACTTTGATTCCTGTCCGCTCCCCTTTGTATTAGATGATCCGTCCACGAAGAGGGTCCAGACTTCTTTATTGGCCGAGGTTGAAGGGGTGAGCTCAACCAAGAAGTCGGCCAAAGCTTGGGATTTGATAGCATGTCGGGCTTCATATTTCAAATCAAACTCGGACAACTGTATCGCCCAATTTGTAACACCCCCGTAGGCCTCCGGTGCGTTATCATTAACGATATCAGACAACATACAGATAAAGCACAATATATATAAGTCCCTGCTGATCCAGTTTCTCATAAAAGAATGTAGACAGATAAAGAAATGTATGCAAGATAATCAGGAGGAAAGTCATTTTTTTACCCACCATTATAGTTCTGTACATCCATATACATCATAGTTTTCACCACATCATGGTGATACAAAAGAATAGTTGCCCTCATTGAGTGTATACAGAACTATACAACTCATAACAGGGTACAAAACCTAATCAAAATACAAAAATGAGCCTTCAAGCTCCTTCTACTTCTTAGTCAAGCAGAAATGTCTCTACTCGGGCCTCCTGCCCTGAGAGTACTGCTCTCTTCTGTTTGAAGAGTCACCTGAAATCACAAATCCCCACACGGAGTGAGATACACATCTCAGTAAGCTCAGGGTCCTTGGGAAATCATTCCCGCCCTGGCCCACAATTCACAATACAAACATCAGATAAGCATACATAGCAAGTCAATAGCACATCCACGGCAGAGATTCACTCAATGCCCCAATATCTGGCAGAGATTCACTCAATGCCTCAGCCAATGGCAGAGATTCACTCGATGCCCTCAACATGGCAGAGATTCACTCAATGCCCTCAGTATCTGGCATAGATTCACTCGATGCCCTCCATATATGGCAGAGTTCCACTCAATGCCATTCACAGATAATAGCAAAGCCAATTACCATTATACAGAGTCATATCAGTATGCAACAACCAATGTATGCAGTATGAATATGACCATCACTCCCCAGGAGTGTGGTGTGCAACCAAATGGGAATAAATCCCCAGGGACACAGAACTTACCTGGCAAGGTATCAGACTGCAGTTCCTGCCCTGGTTTGTGGCTCCCGCCATCAACAGTCACAGTATCACGCCCTATTCAAGGGACATTCAATATCAAAACCAGTTCACAGACATTCAATCACAGAAACATTTCAAATACAGAATCCCCTATCCTAGGGTTCTATCAATATTTCAGACCACACAAGGCCTCTCAAGGTTGAATACCAAGCATCTGAGTCATCCCAGACTCAATGCACAACCTGTACATATAAACTCTGGCCATCATTAGCCCATATTTCAATTATCACTGGAACGGTCTGAGTTTCACTCAAAGCACCGTTCAATTAGCCTTTCAGACTCAACACAGTCGATAAGCTAGGCTCTAGCATGTCAGAAAACCAACAACAAGTGACCCTACCACAGTCACACATGCATTCACAGAGCCAATATTCAAACTCACCAATTCAAAAACTGAAAGCTAATTCTTCATCACTAGGTAGTTCTACACAAGATTCTCTACAGAATCCTGGGCTAATTATAGCCCTAGACCAATATAGTTCACAAAATCCAGAGAACCTCAACCATCAAAATCAACCGAAGAAACTTAAGTTTCTTACTTCAGTGGCGACCCAAAAGGCTGGGGGAACAGCTTTCCCAAGCTCTGTCGTCCGTTCTGTGCCTTGGGTTCTTGCCTACACTCAGGTTACTGAGGTTCTCTGAGGGAATGGATTTTTCTCAAATCAAAGGAAGTGATGAAGGATTTTTGCTTTCTGATCGGTTATAACAAGTTTCTAGGTCACAGGAATGTGTTTAGGCTAGTATATAAGGTCCTAGGAAGCTTGGAACATGCAACAATGGAGGCTGGGGCAAAAGGGAGGAAGAAGAAGAAGTTTTTCTTCTTCAAAACGCGACTGCCCTCTAATATACAGCCTGCCCGAACTCTGGCGCGGTCCGCGCCAGATCCGGCGCTGACCGCGTCAACATGGCGGTTTATGTGGTGCCACCAGCGCCACTTCCACGCCTCCAGCGTCAACTTCCAGAACCTGTGGCGCCATCCGCGCCACCACTGGCGCTAACCGCATGAAATTCCATTGAAACTTGGTTTTCCAGGCCACTTCCCGCGCCATCAGCGCCACCTGTGGCGCGGCCCGCGTGAACTGTAAAACATACGACGCCCCTCGCGCCAGGCTCACGCCCTTGGCGTGGACTTCCCGTGGGTCTGGCAACATCAGCGCCAGCCCTGGAGCTACTCGCACCACACCCTTAAAAGGGTTTTCTGCTAAAGGACCCCTGGCGCTACCAGCGCGGGGTCTGGTGCCAACCGTGCCCAGATGAGGATTATTACATAATTAATCATTCTTCCCGCCAATTCAGGTTTGTGAAGAACCTGCCGAAGAGGCTGGTTAGTTCGTACTATGATAGTATGGCCCTGAAAATATGGACGCAATCTCTTGGCTACCACTAAGAGTGTAAAAGCCACCTTCTCCAACTTCTGATACCTCAACTTCGAGCACTGCAAGGCTCGGCTTATGAAATACACAGGTAACTGAATCTTGCCGGTCTCCCTAACCAACACGGCACTCACCACTCCTCGCCCACAGACAAGTACAAAATAAGTGTCTCACCAGGTTCCGGTTTAGACAACACCGGCAGTGAGGAAAGACACTTTTTTATTTCCTGAAAAGCGGCCTCACACTCCGGGCTCCATCCGACCTGGGCTTCTTTCTTTAGCAGTCTGAAAAATGGAAGGGCTTTTTCTGCTGACTTGGGGAGAAATCTCGTCAATGCCGCCAGACTACCAGTCAGCTGCTGCACCTCCTTTTTAGTTGCCGGAAACTTCATGTTCAGGACTTCAATTCCTCTATGGGTCAGCATAAAGCCCAGGAATTTTCCCGCCGTCACTCCAAAAGCACATTTGAGCGGGTTCAGTCGGATGTTGCTTTCTCTTAACCTGCGAAAAGTCTCCTGCAAGTCTTAGATATGA
Source organism: Glycine tomentella (assembly GCA_007407185.1). Taxonomy (NCBI): domain Eukaryota; kingdom Viridiplantae; phylum Streptophyta; class Magnoliopsida; order Fabales; family Fabaceae; genus Glycine; species Glycine tomentella. Next base: position 105,947 of record PYAF01002103.1, read on the forward strand.
TCTCCAGTCGAATCGGTTTTAACAATCATGTCATCAATATACACTTCTACATTTCGGCCAAGCTGCTGGGCAAAAACCTTATTCATCATGCGCTGGTAAGTGGCCCCGGCATTCTTCAAACCAAAAGGCATTACAGTATAACAATAGTTGGCTTCTCCACCCCTGAAGGTCATCTTCTCCTGATCTCTCGGATACATTGGGATTTGATTGTACCCAGAATATGCATCCATGAAAGATAGCAGCTTAAATCCGAAAGATTTTTCCACCAGCTGGTCTATGCTCGGCATTGGATAGGAGTCTTTGGGACAAACTTTATTGACATCAGTATAATCAACACATACTCGCCACTTGCCGCTGGGCTTTTTAACCATCACCACATTGGACAGCCATGTAGTGTATTGGATTTCTTGTATGAATCCAGCATCTAACAGTTCCCGGATGTGTTTCTCTAGTGCTTGCTTCCGATCAGGGCCGAGATTCCTTTTCTTTTAGGCCACTGGTTTTGCGTTAGGGTACATGGACAATTTGTGGCAACAAAATGCAGCATCTATCCCAGGGATTTCTGAAGCTTTCCAGGCAAAAACATCTCGGTTATCCCTGAGACACTTTATTAAGTCGACCCATGCAACTGGGTCAGCTATCATCCCAATCTTGGTGACTTGGGTGGTTTCTGGGCCGATCTGAATGTCCATAAGTTCGTCTGCTAGCTCGGGCCTCCATTCTTCCTCCCTCTCTCGTACGTCAAGCTCCACCAGGTTTATGGGCTTCACCTGCTTTTTGTCCGTTCTCTTAGGTTCTTCTCGGTCCTCCTGGCAAGTCGGAATTGTAGAGGGACCGGCTCCATTTTCCTTCACAGCATTGAAATAACACTGGCGGGACTCTCTTTGATCTCCGCAAACAGTGATCACTTTGCCAGTACTCCCTACCAGCTTCAACTTCTGGTGCTTGGTCGACATCAAAATATCCCACTTATGGAGGGTGGGCCTTCCGAGAATCACATTGTATGGGGAAGGAAACTCCCCTACCACGAACTTAACTCTTTCTGACTTGAAGCCTTCTTTTGTTCCCAACGTAAGTCGTAACTCAATGGAGCCTTTGAGTGCGGTATTTTCGCCATTGAAGCCCGATAACACTATTTGACACGGCTTCGGATCTTCTTCATCCAGGTTCATCTTTTTGAATGCTGCCCAGGATATAATGTCGGCACAACTGCCATTATCAATGAATATCTTTTTAACTCGGCAATTGGCTATGGTCCCGGTTATGACCAAGCAGTCTTCATGTCCAGGTATCACATCGGCCAGGTCCTCTCCGGTAAAATAAAGCAGGGGTGGCTCGGCCCTGTCACTGGTGATTTTGAACTTGGGCTGTTTCCTTACTGTCAGGACTTCCCTGAGGTATTTACGGCATTGATTGGCCGTGTCACCTCATTCTCCCATAGCACCAGTAATGACATTGCACTCGAACTCTGGCTCTGGAAACTCCTCATCCTCCATCTTCTTCATCTTCTTATCTCGGCCTTTCTGATCATCATTGGGATTGCCCTTGCGTTTCCCCTGCTGCCCCTGGGTTTTGATCATGTATCGTCTCAACTTGCCTTCCCGGATGAATTTTTCTATAGCATCCCTTAAGTCCCAGCATTGGTCGGTAGTGTGCCCTGGGCCGTTGTGAAATTCGCAAAAGCGAGAATGGTCAAGGCCGATCTTCTTGTATACCAGTCGAGGTCGGTCTACTTTTTTCATCTCGATCAAAGCTACTTCCCTCCACACTTGCGCTCGGGAAGTGTTCAGCGGGGTGTACTTGTCATACTTGGTCTCATATCTCCCCGATCTGTGTCCGACTTCCAGGCTCCTGTTGGGGGGCATATTCCCCATGTGCGGGCGATGTCTCGGTGGTGAACCCTTTTTCTTGGGAGCAGTGTTAGCAATCTCCATCTGTTCTAACTCCAGGTACTTTTTTGATCGGACCCTGAACTCCAGCAAAGTTTTAAACGGGTCCTTATAGATAGATTTTGCCAGCCGAGACGATCTATTGAGTCCGGCCAATAGCAAATGGACATGCAGCTTTTCTTCTAGGCCCTGCACCTGCAAGGCGGTCTCCTTGAATCGGTCCAAATAGCTCTGCAATGTCTCCCCCGGATGCTGGCGGATTTTGCCCAGAACGAACTCGGACTTGGGCTGTTTCTTGCTCGTTGCAAAATTGAGCAAGAATCTTTGGCCGAAGTCTTCAAAATTGCGGATCGACCGGGGTGGTAACGAGTGAAACCATGTCTGGGGTGCCCCGGTCAGGGTAGTAACGAATATCCAGGAGATTATTGGCTCGTCAATCCCCCGGACACACATCTACATGTCGAACTCGTCTATGTGCACCTGCGGGTCCTGACTCCCATCATACTTTGACAGGAAAGATCCATCGAAATCCTCCAGAAACTGGGCATTAACGATCTCATCCACAAACGGACTATTATTGTGCTGTCCGTGCCTGTACTTTCTCCTGTAGACCTCGGCACCTCCTCCCGGGTGATAAGCCGAGCTCCGTAATGCATCCTGCGGGCTTCTCCTGAGGGCAACAACTGGGTACAGGATCTCGGCTCTAAGCGGCACATGGTGTGGTTCCGGATTATGCATGTCCTCGGCCGGGGGTGTCGAGTCGGGGTGAATCGTCGGCTCGTGGGAGGGGATCTCCATATGGCCAAGGCGTTGCTTCATTCTTCGTAGTCGGTCCTGCTCGTCCAATGTCCATCTTGCATAACGTTCATCTAATTGTGCCATCATATGATTCATATCTTCTTGCCACTGAAGGGCATGTCGTCTCTCGAGCCGTTCAATCCGAGATAGAATGGATTGCAACTCCTTGCTAGTGAAGCGCTGTACAGATTCTTGGTCTACCTCGGCTGGTGTGGGCAGCAGGTTCTCGGCAGGTGCGGGGAGCGGGTTGTTCTGCGCTCGTGATGATGCCGTATCCGTCAATGCGTCCTCCACCCAGACCGATCGCGACCTACCGGCCTCGGGTGGACCTTCAAGCTGGTGTCTTCTCGTGTTTACCATGGTGGGAATCGAAGTTTATGCATGATTAGCACACAAATCAGAATATACTTGCATGCAAATCATTTTTACTAAAAATCTGTACAACTTAATAATTGGCCTTCTTTCTTCTGCCATATAAGTTATAAAGTAATGAAATTAAGTGCTATACTAGTATGCTAACTTGCACCAAAAAAAGCCAAACAGTGCAATCTATTTAATATCTTATATATGATCCAGGATATATATACTTGACCAACTTCGAGGAGTGGCATGCTTAATGATGCAATTGAATTAGATACATTAAATTGTGTTTTATTTATTATCTATTTTTTCTCGTTAACTTAACATTAAAAGCATAAAGCTACAAAATAACTCTTTATCATGCACTGGTGCAATCCATGAAAGTGACACTAATTAAGATAAAATAGATTTCAGAGATAGTAATGCATATATATCTAACTTTCAGTTTGATATTCCCTTCAAATTGGATATTATGTAAAATAACTCAGATTAATTTCATATTTTAAGGGATAAAACAAACAAATCCCATACTATACACAAGAAAGAAGAAGGTTTATGCATAGTATAGTATTGTATGGTATCTACCAGGGGAAATATGAAAGCTGCGGGATGATCTGGCATTGGAGTCTTGAAGAATGAATCAAGCAAAGGGTGGGTTATCCTTCAAAAACTGCGCAGGTTCTGAAAAAATATGTATATAGAGTTACCTATTCCTCACTAATGAAAAGTACCTGCTCAAGTTTTTTAAAGTGAATGGAGATCATTCAATTCAAATACACATACACAGAGTAATCTTAAGTCTCTCACGAGCCTTGACCTTGGTTAATGTGAATCTCGAATCCTCTATTGCCACCTGGATTCATCCATAATAAATCCAGAGAGACCAATCTTAAGTCTCTCACAAGTTCTCAATAGAATCTATGATTGCTTTCTATATTTAGTTATTCTCACATCCCAAAAAACAAACTCATCAGAGACTAGTTACAAAATTCTCAATGAATCAATAATGTTGTCACAATTTTCATAAGGGTAATGAACAACGACAAATAAAAACCAATTCAAGTTAGAAACCTCTTGTCCGTCACCTCAGGTCCTCAATCATAAATATTCCTATATAATCTAAAATGCACAAGCTTTCATACACATGACGACCCACCAGGCAAAATCAGATTGGTGTCAACAGAGATTGCTTTGTAAATAAAGATAAAGGAATTTGACCCCACTATACAGCTAAACTAGTTAGACTTGCAAGAAATTGGAAAACAAGTTTAACTTGAACTAGTTCGCCGACCATGGTTTACATATTCCTAAGGCATTTCACTCATCTATGACTCCAACCAACATCTCAGCCGTCCAGGACCAATTCATTAATCATCAATTCTCTCTGCCTCTTCATGGTCGATCTTTAAGATCAACTAATCTGTCATCAAACAAATATATATATATATATATAACAAAAAGATATTTTGATATACCAATTTCTAAATATAGCAGCAAGGGACATCAGTTAGAAGAGGCAAAGAATATAACTAATTCGAAAGTAGAATAACTAGGATAGTTTGATATACTTATTTCTAAATATAGCAGCAACATATTTTGATCATTACCTTTCAAAAGTTCCCTGTGGATGAGCATTATGCTGAGTAAAATTGGAATCAGTACTAAGCACAAGTGTTCCAAAGAATGTCCACTGATAATGTACTTATTTACATGGTACAGTTTCCTGTCGGTAGCACCTTCCAATTTTACTAGCAGATAAATCCCTGTGCCAAAAGAGTTCAGGCTTCAAAGCATTTCCACAACAATTAATAGAATAGAATATGGTCATTTCTTAACTTTTATATCCTTTATTCATACGCTAACATCTGCTATATTTTCTTTAAAATGTGCATGATTCAAGAACGGAGCACATTTTGGGGGGATGGGTTCTAACTAAAAATCACTGCAAAAGCAATGATAACGGAAAAAGACTAAATTTTGGAAAAGCTTAAAAATTAACACTATCAATAATAAAGGAAAAGGACAAAATTTTGTAAAATCACTCACGTGCGTACAAACATGATACAACCACTTCTCATATATACTTCCTCCCTCTGTTCTTTAGCAAAGTAAATATTTAAGAACATACAACATAAAGTTAATTATTCAGAGTTAAACCAGCAAAGAAAATTCACCTCACTAAGGACTCCAATCCATTTACTATTACAAAATATAAACAAAAAAACACACAACAAATATCTTCATGATTTAAAGGATCTTAGCAATTCAGTCCATTTAAATAAAAAACAATTGTTAACAAGCATGCAATTCATTTTGAGGTAAAATAATTAGCCTAAAAGAACAAGAAATCTATAGTCGAACTCATAAACTAACTAACCTCTTTGCATCATCCTGAGCTTTCTCCTGTTCAGGGTTTTGTTGATTTCCCTGCAAATCAGCAAATACAAACATAATTACAAGCAAACTATCACCCTCTAGGGTGAAAACAAAAAAAATTAAAGAAAAGTAAAATGAATGATCTCAGATTCTCTAACCACACCATCGTGGCGAGCCATAAGCTCCTGGATCCTTCTCTGTCTGATTTGTAGAACCCAAAAGAGTGGCAAAAAAGCTAGTTTTATGACAAATTCCATTGAGTGTTTTCGTTGCAAGAAAAAGAAAATTACAAAGCTAGAAGAAACTAATTACTCAAAAATTAATTTCGTTAATTGATTAACTAGAATAGGAACGTACCATTTGGTTGGGTTTGCAGAAGAAACCCTAGCTGGTGCTCTGATGCTAATGCAGCAGGAAGAAAAAGAAGTTGCGTTAGCAATAAGCTGTCGTCGTGCAACATGGTGGCGACGAGGGCAGAGAGTGCCTTCTTGGCATGATAGACCTACCGTCACCAAGGGGGGTTTGTTTGAGGGGTGCGATGGCGATCTGGGCGACGCGCTGAAGGTTGTTGATGGCGTCAAGGCTTAGGGTCATGACATTGCAAATGTCGAGGGACTGGATGAAACGGTCGAGAAAGAAGTTCAACCTCTAGAACCTTCACTGGAGTCAAAATGGCCTCATTCAAAGACGAAGTGAGCAAAGGCGAAGAGGGGTGCCAAGGTGTGAAGTAAGCGGTCAGAACAAAAATAAAAACTCAGCATCATTCAAAGACGGTTTTTAAAAACACTCATCTTTGAATATTCTATTTCAATGACGGTTTCTTGAAAACCATCGTGGTTTTGCAATTTCAAGTACATTTTTTTAAAATAAACGTCTTAAAAATGTTCCTTATATTACAAAAATGCCACTGCTTTGAAATTGATGACTATTTTAGAAGAATCGTCGTTGAACTTGCATCTTTAAAACTACCTTTTGTAGTAGTGAGTGCATCTTGTAACGACCGCTCTTGATTCACTTTTATTACGTATTTATTTTATTTGCTAAAATTTTTCCGAAAACCATGACTAATCAAAACTTGGTGGATTCTTTAAAACAGATTTTAGAATGAAGGTTCAAATGAAAATTCCGTTGATTTTAAAGACAAGTTGTAAAAATATACATGCCTTACGCGTTATTTAAACTTATAGTC
>PYAF01002103.1:112658-129498 GCA_007407185.1 Glycine tomentella
TCATTTTTCAATCATCCAAGAGTATTTATAGAATTTTTCCCCTTACTATATCTTGCTAGCATTTCCTAGGGGTATTTTGGTCTTTTCCTCAAAATGTCCAGGGCATATCCATCATTTTCCTAAATTCTTCTATACTATCTCCACTTAATATTTTACCCTTGTAATCGGCTGTGATTCAGATTTTTGGGGTGTTACACATCTTATTTACATAATTATTATTTTCTTTAAATTATTATTTATCTTTATTCAATGTCACCCTTTTTATTTTCTTAAAATAATTAAATGACTCCTTTATGCACAAAGTTCATTTTGGATTTTCCAAGCTAACAACAACAAATACCCAAGACCTTGATATTACAAGTTATAATTTCATATATTCTTTGATATATTGAGCATCATGTTTACTTTAGTTGAATGGTCTAGAATTAGATACTTGAATTATTCATTTAGTCAATATCCTTATCTTCTCTTTATTAGACGGACTGTCCTAGAATTAATGCATAATTTTTTATTCTTTTTAATAGGTTTGATTGATTTTAAGGAATTTAGTTCCAGAGGAAAAAGAGAATATTGGCCATATTTTTTTTTAAAAATCACATTCTACCTCGGTTATATAATAAACGATGTAGAAAGTGACTATACAACATCGGTTATAGAAAAACCCGATGTGAAAAAGGCAATTTTTACATTGATTTTAGACAAACCGATGTTGTATAGTCACTTTCTACATCGTTTATTATATAACTGATGAAGAATGTGTCATTTTTATATCAGTTTTTAAAAAATTGATGTTGTCAGGTGTACGATAGCATCGATTTTTTTAAAAACCAATGTCGTATAATAAGAAATAAACAAAAAAAAAATGAATCGACTAGACATAAGCTTTGAAACTAGAATGTTAGGAAGATATCAAAGTAATATGAGAATGGACATTGGAAAGCTGCAAAGAGGGTTCTAAGATATTTACAGGGAACAAAGGATCACATGTTTACATATAGGAGGTCTGATCACCTTGAGGTGATTGGGTATTTATGCTTGGACTTTGCTGGATGTGTGGATACAAGAAAATCCACCCTTGGTTATGTATTTCTTTTAGCCAGAGGAGCAGTATCTTGGAAGAGTGCAAAGCAATCTGTTGTTGCTACATCAACTATGGAAGCTGAATTTGTAGCATGTTTTAAGGCTATAATTCAAGCTAATTGGTTGTTAAACTTTATTTCAAGGCTTGGAATTGTCGACCATATTGCCAAGCCGCTGAAAATGTATTGTGATAACTTCGCAACAGTGTTTTTCTCTATGAATGACAAGTATTCTAATAGTGCTAAAAATGTGGAATTAAAGTACTTAGCTGTGAAAGAAGAAGTTCATAAACAAAGAGTGTTAATAGAAAATATTAGCACAAATTTCATGATAACTGATTACCACTCAAGACATTTATTGAGCATGTTTAAAATATAGGCATTATTGTTATTAAGGATTGTTGAGTGTAATGTTTACTTCTATTTTGGATTGTTGACATTTTGAGCTCATTTATGATATGTTACTGATTACCTGTTCTCTACATTTGAATGCATGTTTGTATTAGAGTAATGTAAACATGTATTGTCTTAAATAAAGACATTATGTGCTTCTAATTATGTTCATATTAATGAGAAGTCTAATTTGTGATACATGGAAGGGATTACATTGATTAAGTATTGTAAAATCGTCATGACTCAGATTAGTACATATTCTTAATTATGAAATTATGATGTGCCCAATGTATGAATGGTTTATTCATTTCAATACGCATTACATAAGTTAATTTATTTATTTGTCCATGATGTTAGGTAATGTCACATGAGTCAAGTGGGAATGTAAGATTTAAAGTCACATGTGAGAGGCATATGACTAATTAAGGATTAGTAAATAAATAATTAATTGTTATGCACTAAGTTCTAAATGGATCGTGGGCTTAAGTAGAGTAATTTCTAAAGACAACTACTATTTGATGGGAGTAGTGGTTATAAAGGGGTTTATATCCACTAATGTGAAATAAGGTCCCCTTCCTGACATTTGAGTATTCTCTCAACCTTAGCCACCATAACAAAAGATAGAGAGAAAAGAAAGAACAGTCAAAGGAAGTGAAATCTTATTTATCTCCTCTTTCAAGGAATCAAAGCTCTCCGAGAGAAGTCTCATTATGGAGAAAAGTACACATTGTTTATTTATTATTTGTGAGAATCATATATTTCAATATCCCATTTGGTTTTCTATTATTGTAATCTTAGAAAAATTATTAAAGTTTACAATGTATAGTCTCATACATGCACAACCTTTGGATCTTTTCTGCTTGTTAATTAAGCCAACATTGCCTCTTTGAGATAATATCGACTCAGGGGCAACTATTCTGGGATAAATATCAATTTTCTACTTGATAAGTCAACATTGCCTTTCTAAGACAATATCAACTTGAGAACAACTATTCTAGGGTAAATATCAATTTTCTACTTGTTAAGCTGACATTATATCTCTAAGAAAATATCGACTCAGGGGAAACTTTTCCATGATAAATACCAATTTTCTACTTGATTAGTCGACATTGCCTCTCTGAGACAATATGGACTCATGGGCAACTGATCTGGGTAAATATCAATTTTGCATGTCATTGACACGTGGCACACAACTTAAAGAATATTGACTGACTTAAGGATAACAAGTCGGCGACAAGTTCAAGGGAAACATAAAATGAAGATACCTTAATAATAACCTACCTATGATAAGTTTATGACAAATCCTCATAACGGGGCCCCCAATGCACATATTTGTAATAGGACATGTGGCTAGTAACGCCACGACAACAACACTATAAAAAGATATTTTGTAATACCATTGGACAAATTACATTTACACTCAATTACACTTGATTACAAAGATCTCTCTGATTCTATTCTACGCTACATAAAATCCTACCATGTGTCCTACACCATAACAAAGAATAAGAACATGGCTCAAAATAAATAATCATGCATGAGTTTATTATTATCTAAATAAAATAAATCTTTAATTTATATAAAAAAATCATTACCATTCCAGTATTGTATTGCTAAGATTTATTATTCTTGTCGGTTTAAAAAAATTCTATTTTTTTCACCATTAAAAAACAAATTATTCTCATTTTTTGTGTTTTAAGTAATATGTAACTAGATATCCGAAACACATAACATGATCGAGTACTCAATTTTTTTTAACCATATTATTGGTACAAAGCAAGGTTGTCAGAATCGCGATTCTACGTAAACTCATGGAGGTCTAGTAAACTCGACTCATAGAATCGAATCGTAGAATTGTAAGAGTATACTTCAGACAAAAAAAAGTAAATTACCTATATATAAATACGAAACAATGACATAACTAATTTTGTCAAAAGAAATGAGTGATATAAGTATACTAAAAAATTCAAAATAATAATTGAAGTATTAAAGTTGATAGCACAAGTAAAGTGTATTAAAAAAAAAGAGTGTAAATAACAATTACTTAAATTAAAACAAAAGTCCAGATTTTAATATTAAAAAATGAGCCAGAAGATGTATATATATTAAGTAATATAGAGGTGCTGAAAGCAAATCGGTTATAGATCTGACCCAAATAGATTCTACTCTGAGTTTACCGATTCTACTCCGAGTTTATCGATTTTGTTCCGTGTTTACCGATTCTACTTAGAAAACGATTCTGCTTGCGATTTAACTCGTGAAGGCTAAGTAGAACCATAGAATCAGACGATTCTACGATTTAAATCTCGAATTTGATAATCATGATAAAAAGTATCTATCGACTTTATCAATGATTAATCTCTGTCGAAAATTTGACTGGCCATTTTTAGTGGGGTTCTCTCCAACCCTCCCATTCATTTTTTTTCATCCACAAGGTTGGAAACCCGAGACCTACTTAATGGGACCGAGTTCACGATCAATTGGAACAAAAACTTGTTAGTTCTGGTACTCAATTTAGTTCTAGATGTAGTAGTATTAAGAAAACATTTAAATTAGCTCTTAACATATCATAACCAAATTTATTTAGAGGGGAAATTAAGATGTATAATTCAAATGATTAATTACTACATCTAACTCATAGATATACCTGTTCTTCCTTCTAGGTGATTAGCAATTGAATTCTAGTCATCGGGACCATGTTCTTAAAAAATTTGGCTGAGCTTTTCATCCTACCTTCCAGCGATTAACACCATACTTATTGGCTGTGTCCTCAACAGTGGTTGAAGAATTGGCCATGGCTATGGATTCAACTCTTCAAATGTAGCACGACCTAGAGAAGCCCTGAAGAAGATGAAAGTGGAGCGAGGGAGGACAAGGACAAAGGGGCTGGTTTACGGTTATGGATGGGAAGTCACATTAGTTTCTTCACACATTATAACTCCTTCAAATGTACTGTATATGGAAATTAAATCCTATATATTTTGTATGGCATTGCCCATTGGCCATTATTAAATATTTAAATTCTTCCCCTAACAAAAGAGAAATAATTTTCAAATTCTTCTGTGCTTTCCTTTTATTATTATTAGGGGTAACACATACACTTTTTTTCCTATAAATAAAAGGGAATAGATATAAAGGATGTAGGTTACATACGACTGGAGACAGGGACGGATCTAGAAATGTATCAAGAGGCTGATTTTTTTTTCACAGTAATTTGATTATCTAATTTCTTATAAATAATTATTTAATAAATAATGAATTTTGTAACAAAAAGTTATTATTAATTTTACATATAAAACTTTAAATAAGATCCATTACTAGAAGGAAGTTAAGAAAATTTTAATTTAATATCTTATTTTTAATTTTCATTTTTCTCATACATGTCCCTATCTAGGAGTGTCAAGTTAATTCTATAGAAAGAAAAAGAGGAAGTTAAATGTGAAAAACCTGGTAGTTACTTAATAAAAGTGAAGGATAAAAGTATAGGTTATACATTATAGATTATTATTATTATTATTATTATTATTATTATTATTATTATTATTATTATTATTATTATTATGTCGTGGCCTATGGTCATCCTCAGGGACGGATCCACCTATTGTGGTGTGGGGTTAATTGTCCCCACTAAATTTTTTTTACTTATATATGTATAATAAAAAAAAAATGACTCAACAAAAAAATAGATATGGTTTTTATAAGATAATATTTTTAAAATATATAAAAAAGAATAAATTGATACTAATTTTATTATTCTATCTTTTCAATTTTTAGATTTAATTACTATTTTGTTCTTCTGATTTATTACTTAGATTCATTTTTGGTCCTTTTAGTTTTAAAAGGTTTAATTAGGTTCTCTATTTTTTAAAATGAGTTCAATTTGATCTCATTTTCTTCTATCATATCCAAATATTTTCAAAAAATAAGACCAAATTCAATCCATTTAAAAAAAATAGAGAACTAATTTAAAATTTTAAAATAAGTGGACTAAATTCAATCTAAAATATACATAAATTAAGTGATCAAAGTGAACTTTTTAAAAATAAAAGAATTAAATTAAACCTAGAATAATTTGAGGGTCAAAATAATAACCTAACTTTTAATGCTCCAACTCCTCTAATTTTTAGAGCACAATGATTCATTTACTAACTTGTATTACATATTTTCATTTGAGTGATTACATCCCAATTCTCAAATAGAGAAAGAAATAGATTAAGACAGTTTGTTATTTAAGATGTTTCTTTTTAATTTTATGAAGAGTAAAATGTACAATTACATGGGAGAAGATGAATGGTTGAATAATTGTTTAGTTATATACATAGAGATTTTTTTTTATAATATTGATAATGAAATAATCACACAACTTTTTAAATAAAAATGCATAAAGGACAATTGTAATTTGTAGAAATTTAAGTATTTTGGATTATTTTTCTAACATGACATTATGTATTTTGTAAAATCTTATGATATTTTTCTTTAGTAGAAATATTATAAACTAATATTTTTGTCCCTCTAAGAAAAATTGTTAGATCTGTCATTGGCCGTCCTTGTAGTTCTTCAAAATTAGCTTATTTCTGAATTAGATTAATATTATTTATTATTTATCCTTTTCAAGCAGTTGTTATGTAATTAATATTTTTTGATGGAGTTATGTAAATAATATTTTTATTTAAATGTATACATGTACACAAGACTCATTCATTTATTTTAATTATTAAATATCTTTTACATTAATTATATGAGCATTTATAAATATATGTTACAAATAAAGAGATAAATATGTTTTTTTTTCATAAAATTGATTGTATTTGGTTTTAGCAATTAAATCTTTTTTTTTCTTTATTCAAGTCCTCAAAATAACAAAACTAGCTAGGCAAAATTCATCCCTCACTACAACTCTGTTAACATTTTTTTACATGACTACAAGCAGCCACCTGGATCCACGTTGTAAGCCATGTGACATCAAGGATGATTCCACATATTTTATAAAATTTGAGGGCTAAAACCAAGTTTTAAAAAAAATGAAGACTAAGACCAAGTTTGACTTAATCTTCAAGAATTAAAAACAATAATTTTATTCCTTATTGCCAAGTAATAGCGTTAATGAATGAATTAATAAGCACCTTAATAACCTAATGACTTGTCAAGTCCCATGGATTACATATAATAGGGAGACTAATTATATTTTAGCTTAGAACTATCTAGTAGGACATCGAATTTTGTCCACAAGATCAAATGCTTCAAACCAATGAAAGTAATAAATTTCCTAAACATATTTATTGTTCAATTAAAGATGAGGGATAAACAAATAGTATGTTTTAATATAGAAAGACATTAAAGAGATGTAAGCGAGAGAAAGGGAGTTAAAGATGAAAGAGAATTAGATTTTATTATTTTATTTAAAAACAAATATATTAATTATTGCATGCTCAGTTTGTGAAGGAAGAACTTAAATTTGATTTTATGTGGAATACATTCTTAAGAGAGGGATGATGAATCTTAAATATAACTAAACTCTGAACCCAAAAACTACGATTATTGTTAATTAAAAAAGTAAATTTGTAATAGGTAATTGGGCTTTTTGTCATAAACTTTTGGTGTAAATTATAACTCCAACTAAAATGACTAAATTTAAAGTAGGTGTAAGTATATTAGTAATCCTCAATCCTATATAACAAAGGAGGTAAGTGTCTATTATATATATATATATATATATATATATATATATATATATATATATATAACATAGGAGATGAGAATCTACTTAAAAACTAGAGGAGTGTGAGTGTCATTTAAGAAGACAATTAGGCAAGTGAGCATATAATTTCTCCTTTTATATACTAAAATATATAATGAATAAATAATTTTAAATATTTAAATTATTTTATAATTAAAATTAATAACAAATAATCATTTTTTACAGTGTAAATTATATATTAGATTTATTTTTACCTATTGATAATTTCTTTTAAAAATATTTAATTTTAATTTAGAAATAAATATGAATACAATATATTAAAACATAAAAAGCTCTCATTAAAGAAAAAATCTTAAAAATATTTTCGTTGAAAAATAAATCCTTAAAATACTTTCATTGAAGATGCATATTCTAATTTATAGAGAGATATTAGATTCAAATTATGGTATATGTCATCTTCTTGAGCTCACGTTTTTTTTTTATAATCTTGGCATTGTAGTGAGGGTGGGGTGTTTGGTTTTTCTGTATGTGTGTGGCTCTGTTGATTTTTGAGAATTTTGTATATTTAATTCCTATTTCTAATCTTAGCAAAGCTAGTTCTAATTAACTAATTATGAAAAAGAAATTTGTTAGCATATCAAAAATAACAATTTTAATAAGCTCATACCCTTTTTTTTCATACATTCTTTTTTCAATTATTCTTTCAATATTTTTTTATATTTTCTATCACACCATTCATCACACATATCTTATTATTCTTCCTCTACCCTATCTCTCTTTTGTTTAACAGGATGTATACACTCCAAATGAGGGACAAATTTATTTCCAAAAATAAATTATCGCCCTAGCATGTGATCATAAATTCAAACATCGCATTGCTACAATTGTATTAAAAAACTATGAATAATAACTACTCAGAAGTTAACCAAACAACCAAACGGCAGTAAGCTAGTAGTTCATGACAGAGACCGTAAGAAACATCATATCAATGTTTGTGCACTGCGTCATGCAATCTCTATTTCTTCTTCTCACACATGCAAGAAGAGCTTGTGTTTATTCTGACAAATTATTGAGCAGGCAAAAAATAATGCACACAATGCATTTATTTAATATTGTAGTTACTATTACACATAATTTATATATGATCGATGCACATATACAATACGTATATCCAATATGATACCTATTTTATACAGCAGTACAATTATTCTAAAATATACAGGCCAGGATACCATACCTGTAAGATACATATCAAAATATGTATAAAAATTTATAAAAACATAATAAATATATAATTGTAATTTTGTATATCTAAATTAAGCTAGAATATCTTTTTAGATATGACTAGAAACAACAAAAATTATAAATCATTATCATCATATATCACTTTTTATATATTGTTACGAATAGAAATAGTATCTATCTCATTCCTTACTTAAATTTATTCACCACTACAAAAAAAATATATTTTTGTGGCGGCTAAAAACCGCCACAAAGTTAATTTGTGACGATCAGTATTGACAGAGAGAAGTAACGACGTCAGAAAACATTGTGACGGCTTTAGGTGGAAGGCTGATAAATCCGTTAAAAACATTGTGGCGACTAATAGCTGTCACAAATTGTTTTTACTTTCTTTTCACGTTTTATATTTCTAGTGGCTAAGAAACGGCCACAAAGTGTGTTTTTCTTTTTTTTTTTTTTGCCAAAAATAATGTTTTTTTATAAAAAAAACTCATTAATATTTCTCTAGTTTTAATCATTCCATTAGTTTTATAATTATTTTTCATTTCTATTTGATTAAGTATAAAAATTGAGATGATGTATTAAATTTCTATTCTCTCAAATTTCAATACTATAATAATTATTGTAATTATAAATATTATAACATGTCATTAAAAATATCAAACGTAATTTTTATCCAAGCTTACACTCATTGCTTTCATTATGAAAAGATTTGAGTAGTGGCTCAAGCAACTCTCAAAAAGTGGTTGAAGCTGCATTTCAATGCTTAGAGTTTGTAATGTATTTCCCAGTTCTTTATTCTATCTATCTTGCTCTTCAATCCATTGTGCATATTCAAGTTCAAACAAAGTTATCCCTGAAAGTAGGAGTTCCATATTAAATAATGCCACATGCTATAAGCTTATTTCTTCATGCACTAATGAAAAGTACTAATGTAATCACAAGATAAATGTTAAATGAAATTTGACAATTCTATAAAAAAAAAAAAGGTCTTCTAAGTGTTAACATTAGAATATTCATATCATGGTAGCAACCACTACTACAGCATTCAAATTCTAAGTCGGTTATTTTGACTATTCAAAGTCGGTTTTGTAACCGACCTTGTTTCCGGCGTCGTAGTATACACAAGCCTACAACGTCGGTTTTTAAAAAACCGACTTAGAAATCTTGGATACAAAGTCGGTTATTTTAAAAAACCAACTTAGAAATCGTAGATACAAAGTCGATTATTTTAAATAACCGACTTAGAAAGCGACGATACAAAGTCAGTTATTTAAAATAACCGACTTAGAAAGCGCTATATACAGAAATTTCTGGATTAGCTAATTTGGTTTTTAAAGAAGATTTAGCTCAAGCTTCTGAGAGAGATTTCAACGAAAAAAATAATAAAGCAAACATTTCACCAAATAAACAAACATAGCAATAGTATCAATATACCTTCTAGAATTTATGAGAGACAAAGCAAGAAAAAGAAGTAGCACAGTAGACAGCACATGGAACCCTCAATACTTATCATTTTCTTATGTAACTGCTGCAATATAAGTTTCCCTCCTTTTGGATATTAATTCATAGCGAAGCAAGTCACCTTTGTATGATGCTTAGGAATGCTCACTGCACTTCCTGTTTTAACGTTCTCCACTTTTTTCAACAACTTTGGTACTGGTGTTTGTGTTGCTTCAATGTAAGGAGAGTCCTATGAAGATAGAGGAAGGACAAATAAAATTAGGTGACCTGATGAGAACATAATAATATGATATGAAGGAAAGATAAAGTAAAATTTCTTTTCATTGAAATTCCATTCTTACCAGCTCATGCTGATTTCTTTTGCCACCAAAAGAACTCCTTCTCTTAATGGATGAAATGGAGTAATCCTATCATATGAAAAGCATTATACTAATTTTCAAATTCAATTGAAATTCATTACAAAAGTTGATTAAATTTGCCCTCACTGAACCCTGTCTAATGTATTCTAACACTTAGATACCAGATCATCATCATATTCATATCCTCATCACATTTGCCATGAATAAAAATTGCTTAGAGATATCTTAATCACTCATAACCCATCTTTTCAGGAGAACTTTTAAGCATACATGATATCAGAATATAAAAACAAGCATCCAGCAAGCATGATTACCTCAGTCCTCCCAGGCATAATTGGTTTTTCCAAGAAACATCTCGGCCAACAAGCATCCAGCACTCCAGAGATCAATTTCATATGCATAATCTATTGAACCTAAAAGAAGTTCAGGAGCTCTATACCAAAGTGTCACCACTCGATTTATAAAAGGCCCTTCAGGTTTGATAGCAAAAGAATTTGCTAGCCCAAAATCTGCAATTTTTAGTACGCCTTTTTCGTCTACTAACAAGTTAGAAGGTTTAATATCTCTATGCATAACTCCCCTCTCATGACAATGCTGGAGCCCCAAAAGCAGCTGCTGCATATAACACTTGATCTGCATAAATTACAACTAAACTACTCTGTTATCATTTCATCACCAAGGTGTTGAACCAAATATCAACATGAACAACATAGGAAGTGACTCAAGATTTGTAAGTTTGAGCTATTACAAATCCTATAATTATTAATAAAACAGAAACAGATAATTTATATGTAGCCTTTCCTAGCAGCAAACAATCACAACTTAATGTTAATCAAATTTCATAAAAAAGGAAAGTGATGATGCAATAACATCCCCACAACTCAGTACATACCCATTTAAAGAAAGGTATAGACGACTATAATAGTCGAAAGACAAACTATAATGAACTTAGACCAATTTAAAATTTCATGAAAATTTTGATACATTTAAATAACAGATTTAATGTTACTAAATATTACTATGAAAGCTTAAGTTCATAGGTGAAGACACTTGAATGATTTTATTTTACATCTTTAATATGCCCCTCATGTAAGAGCCTTTTGGACTTTAAGTGTGGATAATGCACAAGTCCACCTATGATCTACCTTGGCTGAAATCTAACGTTTTATTAGAAGAATAAGAGTAGAAAGGATTAAACTCTAGACCACATAGTCATAGAGACTTTCATACCATGTCACTAACAAACTATCTGAAAAGCTCAAGGTGCTAGGTAACGATACATGAATGACTTTATATTGCATCGCTAACAAATACTAGTCACAAAGTAACTTTATTTAAAAAATGGTTTTTTCAATTAATTAGAACATTAAGTAATTAAAAATCTAACCAAAGACAAATAAAAAAACTTATAATTCCATGTACTAGAATGCAATGATAGAATATTTCTAAGCAGCCAATAACTTATAATTCAAGACTTTTTCTATGCTTACGAGCAATGTCTGTTCATCTTGAATGCAAATCAACTGCCTTTGTTCTTTTTTGCATTCTTCAATTTTTTGGCCACACTTTCCCTCAATTTCTGCAATGGCTTTGTCAGCCTAAAGGTTCAAATTGGTTAGAAACAAGTTAATGGAAATTACATTCTACAAATACCAGGAAATCATATCAAACCTTGTGTCTGAAAACAGAAAACACTTTCATTCCACTCCCCAAAACAGAAAACACTGCAACTAAAACTAAAACTAAGTAACTAACCGTGTGTCTGAAAACACGTTCAGAGCCATATAGAGACTATGATTGTTAGTTTCAGAAAATCACATTCAAAATGTCATGTACAAAGTACTGTGAGTGAAGAGGGTCTAGTTGGATTAGTTGAGTAAGAAAGTTATAGCTTGTTATAAAAAGGATATATAGAAGCCCCTAGCATTATAAAAAACAGGAAAGCTATAGCTTGTTATACCATTTATTATTTTCCCTTCACGATTGTTCATACTGGATACAACATTAATATTTAAAAAAAAAAGAAAAAGATAAAAAAAAGAGTGCTTATCCAAGAAATAATCCAAGAGAGAAGAGAAAGCTAAGCTTACAGCTGTCACGGGAATCTCAAGAGTGTCAAACCATGAAGGCATTACAGAACCATCTACAAAAAGAACAAATCAGATATTAATTATCTTTTAAAATGGATAAGCATACAGCATTTTTCATAGCACTGTATCTAAAAGAAAACAGGACATAGCATTGTTAGCGGGGGATTTGAACAAGAGACCTCTCTCCCTTCTCCTTTTACCATGAGACCAACCTTATATCTTCTTTTTATCTTGTTTTTATATAATTGGTTATGAGGAGAAGCTTATTCAAATAGAGCCCAAGTATTCTTCAATCAACAGAATTGGTCTCTGGTACCAAATACCAATTAAAACACTAATTCAACAACAAAATGAAATTTTCAACAATCAACAAAATTGGGAGGAGTGTTGTTTGTAGTTTGTAGTCGGTGACGATGGAGGAGAAGAGGAGGCGGTGAAGGGGGTGTTTGGAGACGGTGATGGTGACGGCGAAGTGATCAGAGGGTAGCAATCCGAGCATGGTGGAGATGGTTTGCTTCATGGAGTCTCTGGCGGCGGGGGACACGCCTTTGGAGATGGCGGAGTTGTCGAGGGGCTCGATGCGGCGGAGCATGGAGGCGATCACGGTGAAGCCGTGGTCGAAGTTGCGGGTGGAGACGACGTCGTTAGAGAGGCAGGAGCGAAAGAAGCCGCCGCGGCGACGCCTAAGGGGGAGGAGAACGGAGGGAGGTGGCGAAGTTGGAAGAGGGGGAGGCTTGGGTGGGAGGAACTGAGAAGCTGCGTGAACGAGAGAGAGAAGATGCGCATAGAAAAGGGACTAGGGAGGGATTAATTTGTTTTTAAAATTTTTTAAAAAGAATCAAAGTCGGTTGTTAACAAAACCGACTTTGAAAAGGCTAATAATGACGACGGTCATTTTAAAAAACCGACGTTATATAGCTAAACAATTTAATTTTTTTAAAAAAAAAATATGTAAATCTTTCAAAGTCAGTTATTATAGAAACCGACTTTGTAGAGGCTTGTACAACGACGGTCAACAAAAACCGACGTCTAAATGCAAAATCAATTCAATTATTTACAAAATTGCCACTGACCTACCTCTAACGTCGGTTTTCTAACAACCGACTTAGATGACACGACGTTAAAAATGTCTTGTGTAGTAGTGAACTTGCAGTTCACCATGAATTACATAAGTAAGAATCAGATTATAAACACTGGCTAACTTCCTATAAATTCATTTTTTGCAACCTTCTTCCGCAGCCGACATTTCTGAGCAGCCTCGCGATTTTGAGCTTGACGTCTTAGTGCCTACAAATAAATATTCATTAACTACATTGTTAAAGACTCAAATAAAAACATGATTAGTAAGAATATTTCTAATAATTTAAAAAGAATGGTTGAAGTCACATACTCACTTATATTTTCAGTTTTCACTCTTTTCAACAACTTGCATATTCTAATTTATAAATGAAAGCATGAATCTAGATACCATTATTAGCTTGTGGAAAATACCGAGCCCACTGAGGGAGATCTCCACTATAAGTTAGGATTGGCAGTATCCCTCTGCCTCCCTGTTATACACAAAAGAAAAAATCCAAACCATGGGAGAAAGTGGACCTTCCTCAACAGCAAAAATGCCAAACACAACACACACTTACGTCATCCTAAACCAAAACAAGAGTGGCCCTCTCATACATACATTATGAGCAACCGTATGTAAACATTTCTTACTCTAAATACCCCACAAATTATTTTTATTTCTTTTAATCACATCATAAATTATATTATAGTTATATTATTTTTTTCTAAGTTTATTTTAGCATAATGAAAACATTTGTACTATATTATTATCATGTGGAGGTAAAAGATTAAAAGGGGGTGGTCCCCATCCCAATATTTAGTTTGATTTTGTTTGTTTTCACCTAAAGAAAAGGTTTGTATGGTGTGAAGAGTAAAAACCTGTGCAGTTAGGCTTTTGGCTTTTTTATTTGTACTCGGCGTGCCACTCTCGCCCTCATCTTCCTTCTCCTCTGCCGCTTGCTTCATACACGCTATGCATGTAAACATTTTCACCACTTCTCACTTTCCTTCCTTTATGCACAACAAAGAAACAAAATAAAAGCATTCATTCATGGTTAATTAAACACAAAAAAAGAGTGCCAAAATTTTAGAATACCATACATAAATATGCATGCCATTGTTGGTTTTCGATGTTAGAAAAATAAAACATAATATCAAACAAAACAATCTAACAAAGCAATTTAGGATAAAGTTGAGAGATGACAATAGGAGGAGGGAATCACTTTCATTGAATAAAACAGTGACAGAGAATGGCTATTTCCGGTAAGTAAAAGCAATGGTTAGAGAGAGAATAAAAAAAGGCATCGGAATGAAGAAGAGAACCAGAAGAAGAAAACCAAGTTAGAATGCAAGTAACTAATGAGATACATTGAAAGCAAAGGGTTACATTTATAGAGGGAGATGTATAAGAGATAATTAGCTAGCCAGACTCTTATAGATAACTAATTAATATAGTTTTCTAGGTAAGCATTTTGAAGGTGGTTTTATATTTTATACATTATGGACT
The DNA here is from genome assembly GCA_007407185.1 of Glycine tomentella. NCBI lineage: Eukaryota > Viridiplantae > Streptophyta > Magnoliopsida > Fabales > Fabaceae > Glycine > Glycine tomentella. The sequence goes on from PYAF01002103.1 coordinate 127,550, forward strand.
AATGAGAATAATGTTGATGCTAATTTAGTAAAATTGAGGCATATATTGTTTCTCCTGGGCTGTTTGTGCAAGCTGTATTATCAAACCCATTACAGCTTCTCTTATTTTAGTGCAAGCTCTGCCTTTAAAGAGTAATTCAATCTGCAAATTATCCGGAGCAAAAGTTGATAATAAGTTACAACCATTGAATATGCCTCATATTTGCTAATTAACCAAATGCAAAATAGCCACAAAACCTACAATGCATACCTTTATCAGATATGAGATCTCAAATCCAGTTACATCATGAAGGAAGAAGAACCTAATAGATTATATTGGGAAAGTAGAAAAAGAAAATAAATCGAGATTTAATTTATTCAAACAGTAACTTTCAATAGCAAAGTGGATCCTTGAAGTATCACAGTTCTGGGTATAAGGTTTCTAAGTCTATTCTATACTTGCCTTGAAAGGCCATGTACGCATGTCATTTGTAACAAATAAGAGAAAGTTAACATGTTCAAAGTAGCTCTCAGCGCATTAGTAATTGTAATTAAATAAACTAAAGAATCATGACACTTTGCATCATGAGAATTAAGCATTGTTAACAACATTTAATTATATGTCTATATCTCACTTAATTATATGAATGTAAAAATTTACACTACGCTATATGTCTATATCTCATTTTAATTATATGCATCATTGGTGACAGCTTCAAAATAATCAATAGTGATTAAGGTTCACTGGTCTACTCCTAAAACTACAACAAAGTCAATGGTGAGGAACTTTAAAAAAATTATCTTAGAAGCCTCTTGAAGTGGGTGGCTTGATGAGGATGTTTGAGATGATTCTCGGGGCTGTAACCAATGACATAATAAGAAAGTGTTGTCTAAATGAAAGATTCCAACAATGAAAGTAGTACCTTTAAAACAGCAGATGGAATTGTCTAAGCCCAGGCAGGAAAACAACACAACACTTTTTGCTTGTAAATCACTGCAAGTCTTGATACAGTCATAGATAGCTCTTTTTCCAATTCAATATGGAAATAGAGAAAATAACTGTTTTCATTGTTTCCTAAATAAATATTTGAAAACAGAAACCTTGAATGCTTTGTGAGAGAGGTGAGACATGTATATCTTAGCTTGTTAATTTGATCTTTATATCTGTAACTAGTAGTGGAACTCTAGTTAGTTAATTGAGAGTTGGTTAGTTATTTTAACTCTGTTTATGTTGTATATATATATCTAGCTTTTATAGCTTCAGCGATATACTTCAGCGATATACCAGAAGTTAATAAATAAATAGAAACATTATTTTCCAAGATTCTTCTTCTTCCTTTTGCTTTCATTACAAGATTGCTTTTATCCTCCATGGGTGATACCATTTCAAGATGGTATCAGAGCTTCTTTCTTTGAAGAAGCTCTGCTGCGCAATTACCTTCCCTTTCCTTTTTACTGTCATATCCTCCATCTATACATCATGAGTGCAATACAACCATAGCAAGATCAAACTCTTAATATTCACAGCCCTTATTACCTTCTTCCAGGAGAAAATCCAGCAATAGCTTTGGTTTCTCCCGTTCTTGACTCATCCAATTATACTTCATGGAGTCGTTCCATGCTTACTGCACTAAGCGTGAAGAACAAATCTGAATTTGTTGATGGTACTATTCAAAAACCCACGTCAGGCCATGCACTTCATACAGCTTGGAAGAGATGCAACAATATGGTGGTTTCATGGTTGGTGCATTCAGTTTCTCTTTCGATTAGACAGAGTATATTGTGGATGGATGATGCACAAGATTTTTGGAAAGATTTAAAATCAAAATATTCCCAAGGAGATCTTTTGAGAATTTCATAACTGCAGCAAGACATGGCATCCATTAAGCAAGGTGACAAGTCTATAACAGATTATTTTACAAGATTGCGTGTGATTTGGGATGAGTTAGAAAGCTATAGACCTGATCCTAC
>PYAF01002103.1:129598-145614 GCA_007407185.1 Glycine tomentella
TAGAGGATTGAATGATCAATTTAATAATGTTAGATCTAATGTCTTGATGATGGATCCACTCCCTAGCATAGCCAAAGTTTTCTCATATGCAGTGCAACAAGAAAGGCAGATTAGCAGCAATGATGGGTTAGGAAGCACTAGTCTGATTAATGCAACAAACACCAACTCATCAAATGCATCCTTCAAATGTACATATTGCAGTAAAGATTGGCATACTGCAGATAAATGTTATAAAAAGAATGGTTTTCCTCCTAATTCATCTTCTAGAGGAGGAAGAAATGGTCTTGGTCGAGGAAATTCGAGTGAAAGAGGTAATAAGGTTTGTACTCACTGTGGTTTTACTAACCACACTGTTGATGAATGTTATAAGAAGTACGGATACCCTCCTGGTCATAAGTATCATAAGTCTCATGGTCCATCAATCAATAATGCAAATGCTGTAAAAGAGGAATATGTAAACTCAGATATAGAGCAGAATCAAGAATCACAAGAGTTAAATGTCAAATTGAGTGCTCAGCAATACAAAGCATTAATTACACTACTGCAACAGCAAGGATCTTCAACTCATAACAATCCAAGTGCAAATCAGATAGGAACTGTGACTGGTTTTGGTCAGGCACCTATAGGTAATGTATCATCAATAACCTGTAGTATAAGCAATGTAGGTAGGAATGAATGGATATTAGACTCGGGTGCCACAGATCATGTTGCATCATCTCCTTACTTTTATTCTACATATAGACAAATAAATCCTATTATGGTCATACAGTTACTGCAACATATGCAGGGACTGTTAAATTTTCTAACTCTTTATATATTGAGGATGTGTTATATATACCAAGTTTCCAGTTTAATTTGATTTCTATATCAAGGTTGTTATCTTCTTTGCCATGTAAGTTAACTTTTGAGGCTAACACTTGTTTTATTCAGGATGTGCAAACCCAGAAGAGGATTGGTACAGTTGACTTGGCAGATGGCCTCTATAAACTCAACATGAAGGAACCTGGTTTTACTTCTGTTATAGCCTCTGTTCCTTCTAATAATCCCACTTTCTCTTGTAATGAAACACCCATTGACCTTTGGCATTTTAGATTAGGACACCTTTCATTTGAAAGATTGCAATTGTTAAAGCAATCACATCCTTTACTTTCAATTAATAAACAATTTGTATGTTTCCTTTCCCTGACAGTAATTCACATTCTCTTTCCCTTTTTTCTGTTATACATGTTGATATTTGGGGTCCATGCCATGTTACTTCTTTAAATGGTCATAAATATTTCCTTACAATAGTGGATGATCACTCTAGGTTTGTCTGGATATTTCTTATGAAATCTAAAACAGAAACTCAATCTCATTTAAAATCATTTGTTGCATTTGTTGAAAGGCAATTTGATACTAAAGTGAAAACTATTCGTTCTGACAATGGTTCAGAATTCATCATGAAACAATTCTATGATGAATCTAGTATCATACATCAAACTTCTTGTGTAGAAACTCCACAACAAAATGGGGTTGTTGAACGAAAACATCAACATTTACTTAATATCACTAGATCTTTACTCTTTCAATCTAAGTTGCCTCCTGTTTTCTGGTCCTATGCCCTCATTCATTCTGCTATTCTTATAAATTGTATGCCTACACCCTTCCTTGACAACAAATACCCTTATGAAAATCTCTATGGACATCCCTATGATATTACCACTTTAAGAGTCTTTGGTTGTCTTTGCAAATAGGAAGAAACTTGATCCTAGAGCTGCTACTTCAATTTTCTTAGGTTTCAAGTCACACACAAAGGGTTATGTCACCTGTGATCTCAGAACAAGGGCCATTAGTGTATCCAGGAATGTTATCTTTTATGAAGATTGTTTTCCTTTCATTACTCAGGAATCTCTTGATCTTATTACTGCTTTGCCTGTTCCTACTTCTTCTTTTGATGATGACAATGAATTGCTTGTCTCTACTTCTTCCATATCATCATCTGTTCCATACAATTCTGTTTCTACACCCATAGAAGTACCACAGGCTCTTAGAAGATCAGAAAGACAAATTCAAAGACCAGGCAAGTATAAAGATTTCCATGTTAACTATTTACCATCAACTGTTTCCAGTCACTCTACAGGAAATCGTTATCCTTTAAGTTCTGTACTTTCTTATAGTAGACTATCTCCATTTTACCATAACACCATTTTAGCTGTCACTCAACAAACTGAACCTAAATCATACATTGAAGCATCTAAAGATCCTAATTGGATTCAAGCCATGAATGCTGAGATTCAAGCATTAGAAGATAATCATACTTGGACTGTTAGTAATCTTCCTCCCCACAAATCTGCCATAGGTTGTAAGTGGGTCTATAAAATCAAATATAAATCAGATGGTTCTATAGAAAGGTATAAGGCTAGATTAGTTGCCAAGGGATACACTCAAGTGGAGGGTCAGCACTATCTTGACACTTTTTCTCCAGTGGCTAAACTGACTACTATCAGGCTGCTACTAGCTCTAGCTGCTATTAACAAATGGCACCTAAAACAGCTGGACATAAATAATGCTTTCTTACATGGAGATTTAAATGAAGAAATTTTCATGGAAATTCCTCAAGGAATGAAACCAGAAAAGCCGGGTTTAGTGTGTAAACTACAAAAGTCCTTATATGGTTTGAAACAGGCCAGTAGACAATGGTCAGCCAGGTTATCTTTGTTTTTAATATCCCATGGATACAAACAATGTACTTCTGATTATTCTTTGTTTCTTAAACATTATGACAATTCTATCACTGCTTTGTTGGTTTATGTGGATGATATAGTCTTATCTGGAAATAACCTGACTGAGATTCAGGATATAACACAGCTATTGGATAATGCTTTTAAAATTAAGGATTTGGGTGATTTAAGATTCTTTCTAGGCTTTGAAGTGGCTCGTACCTCTGCTGGGATTAATCTTTGCCAGAGAAAGTATGCATTAGATATTCTTGTTGATGTTGGCATGCTAGGATCTAAACCTGTATCCACCCCCTCAGATTATACTGTCAGATTGCATCAAAATTCTGGTTCTATTCTATCAGATGAATTTGCTTCCTCTTATAGAAGATTGATAGGAAGATTAATTTACTTAATAAATACAAGGCCTGATATTACTTTTGCTGTTCAAAATTTAAGTAAATTTGTAGCTCAACCAACATCAGCTCATCAACAAGCTGCTTCTCGAATTTTAAGATATATTAAAGGTTCTCCAGGTGCAGGCATTTTCTTTCCCACAGACAGCCATCTCCAACTAAAAGGATTCAGTGATTCAGATTGGGCTGGATGCATTGACACCAGAAGATCTATTACAGGATTTGCTGTTTACCTTGGTTCTTCATTAATTTCATGGAAATCTAAGAAACAAGCTACTGTTTCAAGAAGTTCATCAGAAGCTGAATACAGAGCTTTGGCTAGTGTCACTTGTGAAGTGCAGTGGCTCACCTTTTTGATAGAAGAATTTAAAGTTTCTTTCCATCAACCTGCTGTTCTGTACTGTGACAACAAATCAGCTTTACACATTGCTACAAATCCTGTGTTTCATGAAAGGACTAAGCACATAGAAATTGATTGTCATATCATCCGAGAGAAGATCCTTACAGGGCTTGTCAAATAGCTTCCAATATCTTCTGCCAATCAGCTTGCAGATATATACACCAAAGCCCTTATGCTTGCTGCTTTTCAGTTCTTATATTCAAAGCTAGGAATGTCCAACATTCATTCCTAGCTTGAGGGGGGATCTTAGCTTGTTAATTTGATCTTTATATCTGTAACTAGTAGTGGAACTCTAGTTAGTTAATTGAGAGTTAGTTGGTTAGTTATTTTAACTCTGTTTATGTTGTGTATATATATATCTGGCTTTTATAGCTTCAGCGATATACTTCAGCGATATACCAGAAGTTAATAAATAAACAGAAACATTATTTTCCAAGATTCTTCTTCTTCCTTTTGCTTTCATTACAAGATTGCTTTTATCCTCCATGGGTGATACCATTTCAAGAGTATATTTAACTTTAAAAAAACGAGTATAAATGGTTTCATGCGGTTATTAATGTAATACTTAAACATGATAGTTACCTTAGGAAGCACAGCGGCTGCTAGTTGAAGACTTGGTTCCCACGTCTCTGGGACAAGCTGCAAATGCAAGTGGCAGAGGGATAAAGAGATAAGACAGACAAGAGTAACAGAGTATTTTGGCTAAATCTAAATATATAGTAGTAAAGAAAAACAGATCAATTTATAATTCTGTTTGGTTGAATCTTTTCATTATCAAAGTAGCAATCTAACTCTGTTTGGTTCTTTCATGAAAATAGCTGACTTGTTATTGCAAAACAGATTAATTTATAAAATTTCAAGTTGAATTTTCTCTCATTGAGAGTTCAAGATGATTTTGATATAGTTGGCAATTCTCATGACATTTATTTGCTTCACTTTTTTAAGATCATGATCTTTATTATCCTCCTTTTTCAGCTCATATTCTTCACAACATGAAAGGATTTAAGCAAATAAATTTCTTCCTCTCAATTTTATGGGACTTATATACGATAAAGTTGAATATATATATATATATATATATATATATATATATATATATATGAAGATGTGAAAGGAAGAGTAAATCATAACTTTGAAATTCCTATTATAGTTTTGATTTAGTGAGAAGCCAGATCAAACTTTGTTCACTACAGAAGCTGAACTACTAATCTGTTAAATAAGAATTCTATCTCACATCTAAGATTCTGAGGTGCAATATTGGCCACCAAAATCAGCAGATAGGGTGGATATGCATAACTATAACAAAAACATGGTAAAAAGATCTAGCCAACCTGTCAACCTTTTTTCCACTTTCATAATTCAATTCATGCAGCGATATGCTTGTTTGTGTCCTTGCAAAAAACCCAAAAACAAATTAAAACCCCCCAAAATCCGATCAACACGAATCATCAAAAATTGGGGAAATAAGAAAAGAGCAGCAAAACCACACAGATAAATGCATCAAAGTCATACATAGGGTTTAAGCTCAAATAGGAGAAAGATGAAGAAGAGAAGAAAATTACCAAAGTGAAGAATGAAGAGAACAACTAGGGTTTAAGCTCAAATATGACTCACTTGCTCGCAGGAGTAGGCGTAGGCGGTTTCCGAGCGCTATCGGATTCCGGCGAGTGGAGGAGCTCCACCGCTGACGTCGGCGGGAGTTCAAGTGGTGTCGTGAATGAGTTTGCGTTTTCCGGTGTCGGCACCGGTGCCATGATTCCCTGAATTTCTTCATTGAATTGAATTGACTCGAGCGTGGCTCCGTCGTGCACGGATCCGCTCAATCCTCCCGGAGCTTGGTCCATTGAGTGAACAAAACGCAGCGTAGAAGGTCCAATTGAACTGTACACACCTCAAATTTTGTCTTAATTGGAAGAACTATGAACCGTAACAGTGTTGAAATTGGAGAGAATGAGGAAATTAAGAATGTGTGTGGGGAATTTTGTTATGAGTGAGAGATAGAAGAAGCAAAGCTTCAATGATGGTCAATGAAATTCTCTCTCTCTCTCTCTATCTTTTACTTTCTCTTTCTCTTCGGTTCTGTGATTCTGTCTCTGAGATTGCTTTTCAGCCATTTGAAGTACTGCGAAAGCAATGTTGCTACGCTACGGTCACTCTACTAACCATTAAGGTCTGTAGCAGTTTTTTTTTTTAAAATAACATATTATACTTAAAATCTTGACATTGGTGACCGATACTGTGACATGCGTAATGTGGTTAATTTTTTTAAAAAAAAAATTGTACATTTGTGGCGGCTTATTAAGACCGCCAAAATGAAATTGCCAGAAAAGAATTGTTTTTTGTAGTGCACAGACAACACTTTTATTTTTCTATTTTATTATACGTACTTCTATGCCTCATATATAATTGTGTTGGATTTTTATAAATAAATAAAAAATTAAAGACTTGGATACTTTGGACACATATAAATGAAGTATTCACACAATAAAAAAAAATGCAATTTCCAAAGGAAAAAACCCGTCGCTAAGCCACAAATTCTGTCGGAAAAATGGAATTTCTGACGGACAAAAATTCGTCGCTAAAACGCTCGTAGGAAATGTTAACCGGAGAAACGGAATTATCTGTCAGAAATGACACGTGAGAAACTTTCGACGGATTTGATCCGTCAGAAAAACTGGGAGGCATTAGCGATGGAAAATTTTCGTCAAAAATTTCTTTATGTAAGAAATTGTCTATTTTATTTATTTATTTTTATCTTTTTTAGCACCATTTGTTATTTATGAATATATAATTGTCATTGCTATTATTTAATGACAATATTGAAACTGAGACATATATGCAATTATCGAAATATTCAAATTCATTAATCCCAAACAAATTATCTAAAATTCAAAGTAAGTGAGTCATAAAAACACCATATCTAATAAGTCAATACTTATCATAAAATGTTGTGTCAATAATCAAAATAGTCATTGTTGAAGACTAGACTTGGCAGCCTCAATAGCACAAAATCAACAAGCCTGTAGCAATAAAAGAAAGAAAATTGTAAAGTCTAGAGTATGCAAGAAATACAACAGGTTATAAGAGAAGAAGTAAAAAAACAAATATTGTCCACTTGCAAGCTTTTAATGTCACACTAGTACATTCATGAGTTAACCATGGTTTGAGGTTGGTTTTACACATGTTAAGACTTCACTAAAATAGGGGATAATACTTCAGCTTTTGTTCCAATAGCTACATAATTATCAAACTCACTACATACATGTTATACCTACCTAGTTCTACACTTTTGCCAACATGAACCTGCCTCAAAGGAAAAATCACAGTAATTTAAAGAATTATTGAAATTGAATGGGACCAAATACATTTGGAAGCTAAGACATAATTATATAAGATATAAAAAGGGATTAAACAGATTCATTATAGGTTGGTTAGATAACAATTTTGAACACATGTGTATTATAACGCCAATTTCAACATAAATATGTATGTAATCAGTTTTGGTTTATATGCTTCACTGGCTATTTACAATCACCCAAACTATTGCATTTAAATTAATTTAAAACCCAAATATATAAACAAAAATGTGTAGGATACAAAATGTGCTCGGTGCTAACTACAACTTGTGAACTCAGATTTTGTGAGTGATTGTTGTTAGGATGATTCCATAAAAAAAGGTGTAGGATACAAAATCCTAACCCAAAACAGAACGCATACTACACACAAAGGGTCAATGAGTACCACAAATCTCTTTTAGAAGATCAGGAAGATGGCTTACTAACTAGTAATGGTCTCATCAATGATTCAGCTATAACACATTCTCCTCCTATATGTGGCAGTGTTAAAGGGTATGCTTATAAGGACACAAACTATCAGCTTGAACAAGCAGAACCTCTAATTAATTTCAAAAGGTATAGCAATCTCATGCAAGGTGGTGGATCTTTGCTTAGCTTTCAGCAGAACAAGATGGTCCCTAACAATTGTTACTTGAAAGAAAATGGTCAGAAAGAGGTTTGTTTTTGGGAGAATGATTTGCATCAAGGCCATGACCATTGGAATCAAACTAGTCCAAGAAACACTAGAGACATGCGCATGGTAGACAATCTCAATTGGTCTACTCTGCACCAACTGTTCCTAATGATAGTAGCCTCCACAAGTTAGGAGCACAAGAATAAATCAAGTACAAAGTTTTAGACCAAGAAAAGCCTTGCTCTGATAGTTGTTAGTTCTGAAAGGCATTTTAGAAATTCAGAATGCACGACCTATATGTAACTTATAAAGTAATATCTAGAAGTGTATGCTGGGGCCTCTACATTTTCCTTCTATTTTATTAACAAAAGATCTCTCTATTGCTGGCAAAGAAATTATTCTGCTGCTATTGCTGGCAAGAACAAAAGCTATAAAATCATAAATTGTACTTAGACTTTTCTCCAAATTTACAATATCAGAATGAGTTGTTACCTAAGAAGTAGCTATTATTGACGCACATATGCAACTTCTTAACTCCCAGTTGAGCATAAAAATTAAGTTGACAGATAAAATTAAAATCATGACACTTGGCATGTAACGTAACCCCCCCTCCCCTCAAAATATTTAGATAATAGTAACAAAAAAATGTCAAATTAAGGGTACTAACACTCAACGAAGTGGGTATGTAAGGGAAAAGGGCTGTCGAAAATCGTCGTGTTTCTTGTAGTGCTTTAATACTCATCCATCAGTGGGTCTCAAGAGGTTTAATTACTTCTGATCCCTATACCAACACAATCTTTACAATATAGTCCCTACACCTAGAAATTACTCATTTTAGTCTCCAAAAAGTACACACTTTTTAACTCATAAGAGGTTTGACCTTATATTTATTTGTCTCAAGTCTTTAGCAGCTACGATTATCCCACACGGATTTGTTAGTGTAGTAGACAATTCAATTTCCTGGTGCGACTTAAAACATGATTTTTTAACGTCGGAAACCAGTAACCCTTTAAAGCTTCTTTTTTTTCCCGTCAAATACTCCTATTGAATTAGGCAAATTGAAGAGCTAATCTTGTGTGCATTTAAGGTTGACAATACTACTATATAATCACTTAATTATTTGAATTTGACAAATGTTTACATATATACTTTTAGAATTGATTAGAGAAATAAAATATTTTTTCCCAATGAAAATAAATAAATAAATAAATAATATTTCACTGCAATGTAAATAAAACTATTTGCCTCAATTCAAATTCAACTTTCTAGCAATGTATTCATGTGAATGTGTGAGGTAACAGTAACTTCTTTTAAGAGCATATGTACCTTAAATTTGACAGGCCATAATTCATTTCCATATAAATGAGAAATAAAAAAGTTCTCAAAAATTTAAAATAATAATTAAATGTAGAAAGGAGAAAGAAGAAAAAAACAAATAAAATTTACCTCATCATTTGTGCATCAATGTGATAAATGCAGAAGTTATGAAGCAACAAAAAAGCTGCCTCTAGGCAGAACAACAGGCCCTGGAAACAAGACACATCTACAAAAAAGGTCAAAATCAAGTTGTGGTAATTATACAGTAATCCAAAATTGCAAAAGCAAAAGGTTGCTTTGCTTATAATTCTAAACAGCTTCACCAAACCGCATAGACAAGACATGGAACATTATGTGAGCAAATTCATTCATATATGAAAACGAAAGCAATATAAATAAGGTTACAAACTTACAGGCACAATTATGTTTGACAGATTGAGGAATTAGAATAAAAAGATATTTCTTTTAAACAATACTATTTGAGAATGTAAACTCTTACAAGTTCACTAGTCAAGCTTACAAGTTGGATTTACCTAAACACTCACGGTTGACAACCATGGCCACAACTTTATCAACAAGGAGTTAGTGTCAGCTAATTTCTTCAAGCAGAGTATCTTATAGTTGTACTTGCTTAGCAATTGATTTGTTCAAGTTTTAGAACCCTCTAACAGGCATGGGTTTCATCTGAACCAGTATATTATTTACATTAAGAATTGTCAATCACACTTCATTCTTTGGCATATGAATGAGAAAAAAATCAAAAATAGCAAGTGAATGCACCCTCTGATCATTAGAACTTGTTGAAATTTCAAATGCCTCTTTTCCTTCCAAAAACCATTCTTGCATTGAAATCAATCAATTCAGACCAAATAAACTCTTGTTCACATTCATAGTAGAGCTATGTAGCAAAGTTCTAATTTTCCTATCAACTTGTCAAGCAGAAATGTGACAACAAAATAAATAAACAGTAATGGTGTGGTTGTACCTTGATGATGCTGCCAAGAAGACTCTAGAAAAGGGTGGATCCTCTTACAATAACTTGATGTAGTTGTTGGATGAGCTAAAATCATTGAACATATCAAGAGCACTTGAGAAAATAAATTAGATAACTGAAATGGAGGAGTGATTTCAGTGATTCAGCATGTATTGCTGATGCATTATAAATAAGATGGAATAACATCCAAGTGTGTATTTATTTTCCAGCTAAGTTTTATGTTAAGCTAGCTAATTAGTTTGTGCACTCTTCTGTTATAAGATTTTAGATTTTAACTAGCCACTTGCATGGCATATTTTGATATTTGTGGAATGGCTAGAATCATAAAAGCAAACAATCGTTGCTAGCTTGCACCAAGTTTGTTTGAAAGAAAATCAGTTGACTTCTTTAAACCGGTGGAACATTATGTGTGTTGTGTGTGTGTGTGTTTCAAGTATTTTAGAAAGAACAAAATTTCATGAAGCTTCTTTGTAAATATAATGGCAAGATGTATTGCTGTCAGAAGAGAAACTCTTGCACACTACATGGCTGAAGTGAAGGAATAAATCTTAACTACTAAGAGAATGTAAGAGAATCTCTATTTCTAAGTGTAATTATTGATGTAAGAGAATGTGTTGATAAGGAAAAGGGAATGAAAAAACTACTAAAAATATAATAGGCCTTGTGATAGAAAGGAAAAATGAAGTAACATAAAGTCTCTAAAATTAAAGGAAATAAAGAGTATGAATAGTAATGGTGGTAAGAAATGGAAGAGAAGGGCTAAGGAGAAAGGAGGGGAGGGACAAAATACTATTGTTTAGGGAGGGGAGACAAGAAAGGGAGAAACATGTGAATCAGGTGATGGAAGTTGAATATTGTAGTCCAAAATAAATTTCATAGACACAACAGTGGAAGCTGTTAATCAGCTTTGTGCTAGCCATGAAAACATTACATTGTAGCTGTTGTGGGCTTGGGAACCCATGGGCAGTAAAGGCTTTGACAAATCTCTTAAATATTGAAGGTCCCAATATTGTTTCCTTTAATGGAAACCACAGGAAAAAAAAAGTGTTGAGAAGAATGGTTTTAAAGTAATTACTAGTCCGAATTGTAACATTAATATCTAAAAATAATGATAATTTTAATTTTTAAGTACAAAATAAATTAGAAATTTATTTTTGATATATTATTTATCTAAAAGACTTTTACATTATCAATTAGCTAGTAGGAAATCAATCTAAATATGTTTTAAAATAATGAATTTAACTTTGATATACTATATACATACGAAAATATTTTTAAAAAGAAAATTGACACGCATCAATTGATTTCTAATAACTATGAAAACCTATGTGTAGCATTAATTGATTTGATTGAAATACTTTTTTTAACGTAATCCATGATATTATTATATAAATCAATTGACATAGGAAAAAAATTATATAACATGGATTTTAATATCAAATCAAACTACAATTAAAAAAAATGCAATCTATAATATAAGCATCATTGACACTAATATATTTAAAAAAATAATAAATCAATCTAAACTTAATTTTTTTATATAAAATACTATTTATAGAAATAAGTAATATAATTCTCATTCATATCTAAAAATTCTCATTCTCAAAAGTAGAGTCAGTGGTTATAAATTCCTCAAAAGATCACTATTGTGGTTCATGCTGCTATGATTGTAGAATAGGAGATAAGAAAAGTATTGTCTTTACTTGGTTGGTTGATGTTGTAGGAAACGGTGCAATGATCCTCACTGCATGTAAAGCTGAGAAAAGCAGCGCTATATATAAAGCATAAACACAATACTCTATATTACTACTCTTCCGTACTACTCATACTTGTTGCAACTCCACTCTCCCCACATATTTTTCACATTAAAGAGGAAGCAAAGGACGAAACTAAATAAGGCCGCATGCAACTACACAGTGTTTTCATGCTCTGAAAGCTAAACTTCTTGTTCACCTATTTATGCACCCTTCCCCACTTGCTCATCCAATGAGAGCAAATAAGTTGAAGTTTAATTGTCAAAGTACCTTCTCCCAGTGACATCTCCTTGTTTGAGAGTTTTAATTTTTGAGGAGAAGGATTTGAGGATATTTAAAACTCCTCTGAAATCCTCCAAAGCCTAAAAATTGTTGTTCCCCCCAATTTGGGGGTTTTTAGAAGGAAAAATAATTAAAATTATTATCCTCACCCAACTACAAATTCAAAAATATATTAAAATATATTTTTAATATATTTTTACATTTAAATTATATAATTTTCACATTTAACATCTTATTAACTCTCAATTTCCCTCTCTTAATATATTTTTAACTCCCAAACAAGGAGGAAGGAACTTCCCTCATTTTCCTCCCTTTCCTTCCCCTCCTTTCCCTTGAAATCTCTTTCCTTCCCCTCCTTTCCCTTGAAATCTCTTTCTTTCCCTTCCCCTTTTAACTCCTAAACAAAGCCTAAGGTGCACTAATTTAAAGATAATGATAAGAAGTGCCAAATACTCAAACGAACACCCTAAAATTCGACGGATAAAAACCATTGGCAAAATTATTAATATGGTTATACACACATACACATGCATAAGGATTTAAGGATACTTTAACCTGTTATTGCAAATGATCCATTTTTCTGCTTGGCTACTGGCAATTAGTAATATTTCAACCCTCCTACTCCCGGGTTCGGATTATATCATGTTGAAAGTAAAACAACATTCAGCTAAATGACATATACTTTTTTTATAAGTCTCATACAAAACCACTATTATTACAAAAATATGTAGAACCCATCAAAGTAAGTAAACTTTGAGTGACAGACAAACAATAGTGGAGCAATCATGGGTCAAAATATATAATTAACTTTAATTGCAGCTGTATATACAACTATCAGAACAAATTTTCCTAATGTAAGAGATAATTATTATTGGTTCTTAATATATCATTTTGAAGCATAAAAGATATTATTGCTGGAATTGGATTAAGTGACATCATGCCAGAGGCACTTCTCTAGAGACTCTAGATACTAATTATAACTATAGTTAGTTAGACAACTCTTATAAAATATAAAGGTTTCAAATGAATGTATGAGTTTTGATGGTTGGGGGGGGGGGTCATAGATGGATGAAATTAGAAATAGTTGATTGTTTACCCCTTGTAGATGACTTGACTTGCCTTTGTGCATCTTTTCCCCTGCATGTTTTCCCCTGTGTGCAATGAAAATAATCTTCTTGGTTATGTTTTCAAACAATTCAGGTGTAGTAATCACTTTTTAATATTTATGTTTGCACAGGTAAAAAGATTTAAGCCTCAACTTGTTGCTATCAGAAATGAGTCCCTAATTGTTGAACTTGAAGAGGCCTTGCATGATGTTTAACAAAAACCTGAGATCATCCATGAATCAACTTTCATACCATTAACTTAAATGAGCTTTTGCAGCTAACTACACTGTAAAGTTTCAAACATTGCATCAAAACTTAACCCCCCACCAAACCAGCAAATCAATTCCAAAAAGAAAACCATAGCTACCAGTAAAGCAAAACTCAGCATATGTATATATATTCTTAATTTTTGTAAAAAAGAAACATATTTTAAGATATAGATCTTAAAACTAGAAACTCATCAGCACAAAAAAAAACCTGATTTTTCAAATTGACAACATCGCTAAATGGAACAAATTGGGAAAAAATATCACAGTGAGTGACAGAGCAAGACCGAAGGTTTTTGAAACAAAAATTGAATAAGAATCAGAGAAGGATTGTTGTGACGAAGAAAAAGCAGAGAAGTTTACAACATAATGCGTTTAGTTTTGGGAACAATTTTAGCCAGAATGCATTTACCCTTGAAATTTCAAACAATGTTTGCCAGGTTCCTGGGGCATAACTCAACGAGGACGAGTTCGAGTGAAAAAGGGTAACACATACCTGTGACGAAGGAAGCCGTTCCCGTAATTGAGGCTAGGCGGAGACACGCCGGAGTCGCACAGTTCGTCAGTGAGCACAATGGGAGAACGCACGTACTATTTCGTAAGGGGAACCACCAAAATCAAACACAATGGCTAGAGTTCACCTCGTGTCTATTTGGGATAAATGAAAATTTCCGAAGGATTCAAAATCCATGGGAAATGGCCGTGAGAAAAAACAAAATTCTGGAAGGAACCTAGACGGTGGGAAACTAACCGTCGAAAATGGCTTTTTTTATTGTAGTGTCAAGCAGTATCGGTATTGGATGCGGATAAGTGAAGCAAGTTGAATTACCTGTGCATCATAGCTGACAATCCTGCAATTAGTTACATCCTTTGGACACATCTATGTCACTTTTGATCTTCCTAAAGGCTTAAGATCAAAGTTTACGATACAGAAAAACAAGAGAATCTTCAGTAAAAAGCCGTAGATTTTGAATACCTTAGAATCTCCTATATACACCACAGACACAGCAAAAATTAGACTTCCAACTTGTTGAGTAAATGTGTGTAAAGTTTTAAAATACTGTACACAATCACCTTTATTGCAGTATCATAATTGTAGAAATCTTTACAATCATATTGCGATTACAATTAACGCAACATTACCACAACTTAAAACTTAAGTTGTAATAACATATTGCCTCTACCTAGGCCAAGATTATAAAAAAGAGAGTTGCTATATGGTACCCTTAAAAATCTACGAGTTTTGATACTAGAACAATAGTTGAATGAGTTTTAACACAAGAAAGAAAAGAGAGTTTTCTTAATAACATTACCTAAATCATAAATTTCCAAGTGTGCCATAAGAAATCTTTAAAAAATGATCTGCAACCATAATTGGGATTGTGATGTCAAGGTCTTTGAGACCTCTGCAACCATATTGTAACTTCAAATAGGGTTGCATCAGCTACATTTATTCATAAATTTCGGTAACACCCAAGGATTACGATAAAACTGAATTGTAATGGTAATCGCAATTCAAAACCTTGGTTTTACTCCCAATCAACAATGGAATATAGCATGACTAGTAAGGACACAGAGACTGAAAAATAAATAAATAGTAAAAGACCAAAATTGAATCCTTGTTATCAGTCTAATGCTCAAAGGTAAAAGATTATAAGCCTCATGCAGTCACGCACATAAATGGAGTTCATAAAACATTTTAAGATAGTGAAAAACAGCCAGAAAAAGAGAGAGACAAGTCACACATGAAGTTTAAAAACACTTCACTGGTCATCACCGACACCAAGAAAATCAAAGAAAGGAACTTCTTTTTGTCCACTACCATTAGACTCCTCATCTGCTTCCACTTGCACTGAGGAAGAAGAAGACTCCAACTCCGCCAACGAGTTATTGAACAAACTCCTTCTAAGCATTGCATCATCAGCACCATTAATTAGTCCACAATGATTACTCCCATTCACAGGAATAGAGTTTGTGAAGGATGGTAGCATTCCAAACTTCACAGAGTCCAAAGAGCCACGGGGACACAGCATGTTATTAGGGTTTGCTCCATTTGGATGGAGAACACTGTTCCTGGAGGAGGAAGCATATGAATCTTGAATAACCCTTGGCAAGTTTTTCTGCTTAGATTGCCTTCTCTTTCTCGCCTTCATAACATGCCAGCGATTCTTTAAGGCATTATCCGTTCTGCCTTTGAAGAACTTGGATATGAGCGCCCATCTCGCTCCATACACTTCGTGGGCAGCAAGCAGCCTCTCCTCTTCGTCTCGAGTGAACGGTTTTCTGTTAAGTCCAGGGTCGAGATGATTGCGCCATCTCAGTCTGCAGCTTTTGGCTGCACAGAAGAAAATGATATTTGAACACCCATTTAATACATTACATAAAAGAAAAATATGAGCTGATGTATAGTAAGATATATATTGTGAGTATATTTTAATGTTCTATACTAAAACAATGATCTCTTAGTATTTTCACCTCATTTGTCACTTTTCTTTAGTAAAACATGATTCTAAATAAATAATCACAAATTAAATTAATCTTTACCATCCTGTATAATTGTTTAGTTAAGATTATTCTTCTCATTTTTCTAAAATATATTGTTCTCAATTGTTTTAACCTACCATATACCAAATTATTTTCATTTTTCAGGCTCTCAATATTAATTTTCTATAGTAAAGATACCTCTTTTACTATAACAGATTATACTCTTAACATAAATTTACAATGTTTATATAAAATAGGCTTGATTATCTTTTTAGTCCCTAAAATTTGAGGTGAATCTGATTTTGGTCCTCCAAATTTAAAAAGATCATTTT
>PYAF01002103.1:145714-161256 GCA_007407185.1 Glycine tomentella
AGATAATTAACACTATAAAATATTTTAATTTTCATAGAACAAAGCCTATACTAGAAGAAAATAGACTTTAACTATTAGTGTAAGATTTTTTTATAGCAATGTGCACATAAGAAATAAAAACTATTACTAACCTTAATGAAAGTGGCAAGAATTTTATGCAATTAATTAATAAATATATGATATAATATCTAGTAAGAACATGATCCTAACTAAAAAATCATGCATAAGTTGTCCATGAAATAAGATCAATTTTTAGTTTTTATATAAAAAAATCAGTCTCTGCCATATAGTTTTTAATTAAGATTTATTCTTATCATTAAAAAAAAAATCTCATGTTTTCACAGTCAAAAACTAAATTATTCTCATTTTTCATGTTCAAACTAATGTACCACTAGATATCATTACTGGATAACATGATTTGGTACCCAATTAGATCTCCTCATAACATAACCAGATTTATTAATTCAACTTATTAATTAGTACATCTAACTCAAAGATATACCAGTTCTTCCTTCTAGATGCGCAGCAATTGATCTCCAGTTTTGTGGACCATGTTCTCGAACCAGTTGGAAAAGCTTAACATCCTCATCTGCCTTCCAGTAATTAATACGATGACGATTGGCTATGTTCCCAGCAGCTGCCGAAGTATTGGCCATGGCTATGGATTCGACTCTTGAAAATGAAGCACGGCAGAGAGAAGCCGCAAAGATGAAAGTTGAGAGAAAGGCACACGGATTGAGTGGCTGTTTAGGGTTGTTCTGGGAGGGAAGTTACACTAGTTGTCTTCACACAGTTTTATACATCCTTCCAATGTAACTGAACATGGAAATTAAGTCATATTTGGCATGTCATTGATCATTATTAATTATTCAATTTGTTTTTTAATAATAAAAATATAGAAAAGTACTAGCAACACACTCTTTCACATTCCTTCTAACACACACTCTATTATTAGTCATATTCGATATGAAAACTATAAAGAAGAATGTTAGTGACACTAGCTCTCTCTAAATATTTTTCTAATACTCATTGGTTGAAATTTATTGAAAATCAGTAATTTGGTGAGTCACCAAAATTAATTACTATCTCTCCCAATTTAGTTTAGAAGTGTAACCCACCAAAATTAATGATTTCTAATAAATTTCAACAAATCATAGAGAAAGTATTAAAAAGAAAGTGTGTAGAAAGAGTGTTGCTAGCATTCCTTAACTATAAATAAGGAGAAAGACTCATTAGGTATCAAGTGCGACCATTTCTCTTGATTTAAAAGTGAGACCCACCAAAATTAATAATTTCCAAAAATTCAATCAATCATAGACAGAGTATTAGAAAGAAAGTGTAAAAAAGTGTTGCTAGCATTCCTTAACTACTCCCTCTGTTTTATACGATGTTTAAGGTTTTGACACATGAATTAGGGAATGTAATTAATTTGTTGAATATCCTAAAAACTATTACATAATATTTTGAATATCCTAAATACATTTACTCTTACTACACACTACTCCCACTAAGTATTGATTAAGGATAGTTTTGAAGGAAAAAAATGTTGCATTGGTTTTTAAAAACAATTATTTGATTAAGAAATGACACTACTAGAAAAAAGAGTTTTAACGTCGTTAAGTTAACATTAGTTTTCTCAAAAACCAATATCAACAAAAATATGGTGACAATTTCGTAATTAACAGGATCTGGTTAGCATCAATTTTCTAAAAATCGATGTTAACATGTTCCTATTAACATCAGTTTTATTAAAAACCTTAAAAATCAAGATCAATGTGTTCCTGTTAACATCGGTTTTTAAGAAAACTGATGTTAACAGGAACACGTTAGCATCGATTTTTAAGATTTTTAAGAAAAACCAATGTTATTCAAGAGATAGTCAACATTGGTTTTTAATTGAAAACCGATGTTGTTGTTGTTATTATAAAAGTTGGCCCCCAAATTAAAAGCCCTTCACTCTCGCGCATATCTCTCACTCTCACTCTCAGTCTTCATTTCTCGTTCTCTCACACTTTTGCTGCTACCTTAGGTTACTCCCACTATCACTCTCATGGCGCTCCGACTCTTGGTGTCCTTCTCGATGGTGTCGCTGTCGGTCTGACGCTTTGTGTCGTTCTCGATGGTGGTTCTCTCACTTGCAACTGTCGACAGCTCCCACAAGGTTAGCATTCCTCCTCTCATTTATGTCCTATGATTCTTCTTCTTGTTCTTGTGTTTATTTCCCTAAAGAACTTAAAACTTTTGTGGCTTCTTAGTTTGATTTTTTGTTATTGTTCTACTTATGAAGATTACAATTTTCTTGCTTGTTTTTGGTTTGCATTCGAGTTGGGGTTGTTCAAATGGGAAAATGAAGTCAAACCACCTTCATTGTTATTATTTATGAGATTAATTTGATACAATGCCTAGGACCTTATACAGTTGTGCAAAACCACATATATCCAGAAAATGTTGGAAAATATTGTGAATGAAATTATTAATTATATGTAAATAGAATAATAGAAGCCATGTGTATGTAAATAAGAGGAAATTATTAATTATATGAGTTGATCTTTTATGGAAGATGAGGAAACCATATGTGAATGAAGTGTTATGCTGGTAGTTGTTGGTTTGACTCTGGTGACTTGAGACAGGGTGTGGTGCAGGTTGTGTTACAATTTCAATTAACACAACATTTTAAAAAATTGACATTGCTTATGATATTTTCTCAATTCTTTAGGTTATGTTGGTTTGACTCTGCATGGTCATAGTACAAACATCATGAGCATATGCTGTATAATATATTTTCCTGTCTCTTATAGTACCCCACTCATATAGGCTTTAAATAGTTTATACATGTATTTCTACAATTGGAGTTAATTATTGGCTAAACAAGAAAATTATTAATATACCTTACTACTAGTTGTTGTTATCTTTGGAGTTAAAACCCCACATTTTTCGATCTCGCGGCACGGTGTGATCCTCACATTTCAGTCTCACTCTAACTTGGGCAACTGCTGCTTCACACTCTCACTTTCTCAGCTCAAGTACTCTCTCTTTCTCTCTCTGTTTCCAGTTCCTTAATCAGAAAATGTGGATTTACTCTCTCAACATAACTATTTTTTTCTTTTCTTTCTTTTAAGTTAAACAATTTTAAAATGCTTAAAAAATTGAGTTGTTTCCAGAAAACTTATTCCAATTAACCACTACTACTCTCTGGCTGCTTCCTTGTTCATATATTCTATTCCCACAATAGTAAATTTTTCAATACACACAGTTTTAGGAAGACAACAAGCTAAGTCAAAACAATAAGAATGGTTTTGGATGAGAAGAAGCATGGAAAAATTCAAAGCTACGTAGGGCCAATGTAGTTTGCATATGTTACAACATTTGTTTGACTTATTTACCTTTTATTAACATGTGTGCTATAATTTTTAATCAAAGATGTCATCCTTTGGCTTTGTTTGACCTTATCTGCTTATAAATTGGCCACAATGACACTCAAGATGACAGGCTAATAAGTGAAATGTGATTGTGGGTGAGAAAGTGTGTTGGTTGAAGCTTAGTGTAGTTCTCTCTCTCTCTCTAAGTATCTTGCATGAAGGTAGAGAGAGTAGATTTGAGCCAGGATGGCTTGTTGGCATATGCTATCCAGGCTCATGTTTGTTCCGTTTACACTCTCATGTCAGACTTTGTAAAGAGCTTGAAATATGATATGCATTGCGCCACTGCCTTGTTTTAAGTGTATCATTTTCTACAGTGCATGAACTATTATGAGTCAAATGTATAATTTGATTTTGGAACAGAGTAATACAAATCTGCAGGAAGGTATATTGTTGGCATTATTAGTTAGTTTGGTTAGTAGGCCTTTTTTTGAGGGAGTCCATTTTCTTGTTGCATTGGTCTACTTTTAAGACTCAAGGTTAGAGAAAAACATATATTTATCTATTTAAAGTACTTAGTTAAAAAAGGAACAGGCATTATTGAAACAAGTTTCAGGAAAATATATGTGGGCAACCCCCTTATTAATTTCAAAGAGTGTGATTTAGTTTTCTCATGGTTAGGAGAATGTATTTAGTATCCTATTTAATTGAATTTCTTTCTTATTATAGTTTAAGGTAATGGACCTGGCTTTAATTTCCTGCATATGTTTTAAGAGTCTTTTCCCTGTTGCTTAAGAGTCTATTGTTTTGGGTCTGTCTCAAACTTAATAAGGTACCTTCACTCTTCTCTTGTCTCCCTTCATCCATCAAGGTAATCTTGACAATGATGATTCAACCCTTGATACTGGTCTCACTCATTACTCGACACAAATGCCTAACGTCAACAGAGAAGAAGTTGACGATGTTCATGCAAATCGTAATGATCATGATAAAGGAGAATTAATTAACATCGTTTAATGTAGTCTTTATTTTATATTAACTTGTTTCCACTTTTACAATTTCATAACTTACTTAACTTTTCACTTACCTTTATTTAATTTTTTTAACAGGAACATGACTACACCACCGAGCTCCCTTCCTCATCTTGAGTCAGCACCTTCGCCGTTTACGCCGAAAAAGACTAGGAAAGCAACACGACTGAGGTCCTTGGCTACCAGATCCGTTGGTGTTGACAGACCAATGGTTCATGTGGATCCTGTCACCGGGAAGGCTGATGGTCCCATTGGTATCGTGGCTTGAGACAAGGTGGATGTCACCATTGGTAACTGGAAGGAAGTTCCTATAGCTTAGAAGGAGTTGATTTGGGAAGATATTCAGGTATTAAAATTAAGTGTCCAATGTCAATGTAATTATTTGTAGTAATACAATTTAAATGTTATTGTAACTGTCAAACTTGTTTTTTCTATTGCAGGCTGAATTTGATATACTTGAAGCGTCCGACAAACGGACAAAGAAGAAAATTCTTCAGACAGTAGGAGAGCGGTGGAGGCAATTTAAGTCTAATTTGACCTCCAAATGGGCTCTGGCACAAGGGCGAGGACGACGACACGGTATGTGAAAAATTTGGAATCAGCAGAGATAAGTGGCACCAATTCTGTGAGAGTCGCAGAGCCGCTTCATAGGAGGTTAGTTGACGTACATTGTTTTAGAATTTGACAATTATGCAGTCTTTTGAAGCGCATTTTGTTGACAACTATCTGTGTAATTCCTACAGGATGTTAGAAAGAAGATTCAGGTCATCCAGAAGCTAAACAATGCCCCTCACGTGTTGTCTCGCAAGGGTTATGATTTATTAGAACAGAAATTGATGGAGGAAAAACAAAAGAAACGATTAGAGGAAGCAGGCCAATCCGAGAGCACCGAGACAATCGTTCATCCTCTATCTCCTGTTAGACGACACATGAAGTGGAAGCTGGCTCACACAAAAAAAATAGGACACATGACATCTGAGGCGGTACATGAGATTGCAGAAAGGATTGTAAGTCAAAGGATGGTTTCATTGTTCATTACTTAGAAAAATAACAACAAATTACAAAACTCATATAATACATTATGTTGATTGCAATATACCCTGGAAGAGCAACCGACACAGGGTAGCTTTGTCGCCAGTGGACGTCAGGATGTACTGACTGCTACCATTGGAGGACCAGAGTATACAGGCCATGTGTGATGATAAAACAAAACTTTAGTCTGGTTCCATCAACCTCTCGCACGTTTAAGTCCATGAACCCTGAAGACTTGGATCGACTAAAACAGAACATCAACGAAGAACTGGAGTATTCGATCACTGAAAAAGTGATGTGGCAACTCATGATGTCCTTCAACCAGATGCAGTCTCAGATGTAGTCTCAGGGTTCCATACCGCCTCTAGAGGTTCAGGTTTGTCCTTATGGTGCCCGTGTCAGCACGAAGGAAAGTTTTGTCGATCCCTCGGGGCAAGACCCAGATGCGGGAGCATCAGATAGGCGTGGGTTGTATGCTGATGATAATCTTCCCCACCTGGTTGCCCTTGGAAGAGTTTATGAGGGGTTGACAATTGTGCACAATGTCCCTCTGAACAATGATCAGGTCAAGGTGGGTGTTGAGGAGGTTCGAGATGCTGATGCTTGCGTCCCAGTACCCACTGAAGAGGTTCAATTAGTGGGACAGACGCTTAACACCTTCCTTGCTTGGCCGTCACATCTTGTACAACCTATTTTGAAAAAGGTATTTCATTTTTTTTGTGTTTACTATCATTTAAAAAATATTTGTCTCATATAAATTGAAGACAGTCATTGACTTATGTTTGTTAACTGTGTAGGATAAACAAGGACCAACAAAACCTGTACATAAGCCAGAACCTATTGATGATCCCCTGTACCAAATCGCATTGACCATCCCCCAGCTTTTCCTCAAACCCATGCAGGTGCCGTGGGACCCTACTTTGTTCGGGGTGTATAATGACGACTTCTCGTGTACATAAAACATGAGGATATTTTTGAAATAATCCACAGTGGTCAATGTCTGGTATAATAACTTAGGTTTTATAGAAAGAAAGAAAGAAAATTTAAATTTTAAAATTCTGTCGCAAAAGCCTTAGTGACGAAATTAGCGACGGATGGAGTCTGGCGCCAGTAGCGCCAGAGTGGCGCCAGTAGCATGAGAGTGCAGCAGAAGGCCATTTCTCCCTAGAATTTGGCACCAGTAGCGCCAGAGTGGCGCCATCAGCGCCAGATGCACTGGGAACTGGCGCTGTTAGTGCCAGAATGCTCCAGAAAGCCTATTTTCCCTGGAATGTGGTGCTAGTAGCGCCAGAATGGCGCCACCAGCGCGGGAGCACGGGCAGACCCACTATAAAAGGGTCATTTTACGAATTTTGGCCCAAATTCCCTTGCTTCTTCTTCCTCTGGCCTTGCACCTCCATTGCTGAGCACCCAAGCTTCTTAAACCTTGTTTTTTTTCATCAAAACACCTCCCACCAAACATGAAACTTGTGAGAAACCTTCTTGTGAGCTAGAATCCTTCATCCTTTTTCCCAAAAATCCATCAATCGGAGAAATCCCTTTCTCTAGGGAACTTTGGAAAAAGCTTGAGTTTGCGGAAAAGATGGCGATTCAAGGACGCTAAGGCCTGGGAAAGTCATTTTTTTAGCATTCCTTGACCGTTTAGAGGTAAGAAACTCAAGTTTTACCATTTGATTTGTGAGTTTGATTTTGGGATGAATAATGAACCATTTGAACTAGAGCTAGAATTAGTCTTGGGTCCTTTAGAAAAGTATGTTTAGAATGTTGTTGTGATGAAGGATTAGCTCTCAAATGTTAGTTTCATGAACTTTGATTCTTGGCTCTGAGATATGCATGCGTTGATATTTTGTTGGTTAATTGATGATTATAGAACATGCATGAGCCTTGGTACTTGCTCTACATGTGCCTGAGAGGCTATATGAACGGCTACATTGTGTGAAGGAAACCGTTCAAGCTATGTTGTGAATTCTTTAGTTTGGCCTGTATAGAGCTTGGAGCTCTTTGTTTTGGCTTGCACCGAGTCTTGTGGAGACTCTAGTGCTTTGGTTAGGCCAAGATAGACCACTGAGGGTCTATGTATTGTTAGTGATTGATGAGCCTTGGTAACCTTAAGTTAAATGACTTTGAGATTTTGGAAAAGAAGGATGTTCCTTTCATTGTGATGGTTGAGAACCGAGTTATATGCTTATGCCTTGTGTAGTTGCTTTGGTTTTGATTTAAGCTGTATGCCTTGTATAGGGCGTGACACCGAAGGTGTCAGTGGCGTAGACCACCGATCAGGGAGAGAACTGCAGAGCACGACTTTGCCAGATAGGTTCTTGGTTTCTTGGGAGTGTTTCCCACTGCTGTGTTCCACCATACTCCGAGAGGGAGTGATGGTTACATTCATGATGCATGCATTGAATTGGTTGTTGCTTTCTCATAATGATATGTATGCATGCTTCTATGCTTTGTATGTATAGTTACCTGTTGAATAGATCTTCTGGCCAGTTAGATAGATATGGATCTCCCTAGGAGAAGAGCGCACCTCCTAGCTTGGTTTGCTCTTGGGTGATGATGATCCCAGGGTGAGGATGATCCCTTAAGACCAAGAGATAGGTGGTCCCGTCGCGGTTGAAGCCTATTCTCGGAGGTGTCATATACGTGCGTCCATGTGTAAGGGGTAGCTCCTGATGGGATGGCACGGGTGTGAGTTTCGGTCTCACACTGAGGTTTGATGCTGATGATGATGCATCGTGGCGGTGTAGTTCCGCAGTATACATTAAAGCTAGATGACTTGGCTATGTATTGTTATGAGGGTCGGGAGGCCAGATTGTTTTTGATGTATATGTGTACATGACTGGTTGAGTTATGGAATGTTATTCCTCCTGTTATATCTGTTGGATATTGTTGTGATCTGCCTTTCTTTTGTTATCTGGATCGAAAGGGGCTAGTTATGCTTTGTGGTCTTATGTACTATACATAATGAATAAGGAAATATGGTTTCGAAAACGCTTCCGCGGCTTTTTAATTAAAGTAGTTAAGCACTTATCTGATAAAATAATTGTTAATACGCCGGATGCATACGGGGTGTTACATCTGGACATCTCCGCTTTACAGCTTGTGGATTGATGCATAATTGACTTTATTTTCAAAACAATAGGCATATGAGTTATGTTTGCAATCAAATAATGCCTCTGTGTATGGATTCATTGAGCCACAGTCCATACAAATGGACAATCGCAATTTGAATATGAAGACTATCTTAAGAAATGGATGCAGAGTTCACAGAAACATGTCTACCTTGCAGCGTACTTGAATGGGTAAGTAAAATAGTATAAATGAATTTAAATAATGTATGCAGCATAATAACTTAATGTTCTTCAATGCAGTGCACATTGGCAACAATGTTGTCATGTGGTTCTGTTCGGTGCACAATAAGTCTGATAACTACTTGAAAGGAATTATTAACAGGTAGGTTGTAATTTGTAACACATTTACTTTATTATTTTTAAGACATGAAAATGTTAATTGTACAATATGCATGCATGTTTCTCTTAAGCAGTGCTTTGATGGGATTCCATGATACTCAGGGAAGTAAATCTAGGGGTACTAATAAATGAATTGTGGTTAAAGTAAGTCATTTAAATAATGGTTTATGTCTTCAAAATAACTTTTATTACTATTTACACTAATTTTTGTTTAACTTTGACTATGTTATTGAATTTAGTGTAATAAGCAAAAAGGAAGCATTGAGTGTGACAATTATGTCATCCATTGGATGTCGACAATAGTACAAGGAGGCTTCAGGGATAACTAAGACATGGTAATTGTCTAATTCAAAACTAATTGTATTTGTTATACTTGTTTTTATTTATACTTATTAAATTATGTTTTATTATGTCATGCAATGTTTTGCTGATCAGATATCAATGGAACCCGAGAGATTGAAGACAATTCGGATTTAGTGGGCTACATTTTATCTTAGAGTTAGAAATGAAACATTAGGTGGTTAAGGGATTTTTAAACAATTGTATAATTAGTTTAAAATTATAATCGCTTAAAGGAAATCATTTTATGTACATATGACACTATTGAATTTACTTATTATTCATATATGCTTTAACTGTACTGTATTGTGAAACTGTCTGGATGTCTATTTTTTCATTTGCAAGTTAAAATTGGGTTAAATTAAAAAAATTAAAAATCAACATCGATTTTTAGTAAAAATCGATGTTAATTTAAGTAACAACGTCATTTTTACTAAAAACTGATGTCCTTGTTCATGTAACAACATCGATTTTCAATAAAAGTCAATGTTACTAAGCACATGCAACAATATCGATTTCACTAAAAACTGATGTTGTTACAGCACAACAACATCGATTTTCAGTAAAAAAAACCGATGTTGTTACATAAATTAACATCGGTTGTTACTAAAAATCGATGTTAAATTATCATATTTTAACATTTTTTATTTTTCTTCGTATTTGGCGACATCGATTTTTCTAAAAAACCAATATTGTGTACTTTAGTTAACATTGGTTTTTGAAAATTGATGTTAACTTTCATACTTTTATCGTTGGTGGTTTCAACATCGGATATAAACCGATGTGGAAAACCCAAAAAAACCAATGTTAAAAATGTATTTTCTATTAGTGCGACATCAATTTTAGAACATTTTCTCTCTCTCTTTAAAAAGTCATATAATATGGAACAAATGGAGTATAAAATATGGTTAAAAGTAAGGAAGAGAGACTAATTAGATATCAAGTGTGACCCACATAAATTTTGTAATTGTTAATAAATTCAGCTAATCATAAAGTGTTTAAATGAGTATGTTGGAGATTATGTTGCTTGCATTTCTAAAAAAAACATACTCACTTTTAATAGATGAGGATTATATAAGAAATAAATGATAGTATATTATATTGTTTGTTTCTTATAAAAAGGATTGCAGGAAGTAATATTCAAATTCTTATGTGGTTTCCTTAGTTAATTCATAAAGTTTTTAGGTTTTAACTTTATAATTGTCATTGTGTACAAAGAGAGAGAGAAAAGGAGGATGGATGTTAAATAAAAAGTGACAGTAGATAATTTTATAACTGATGACATTTCAACCATCTCATTAATAATTATTATTTTTTATATTTTTTTCCTATCATATTATATCACTTATCATATTTATTAAAATATTTTTTTTTCCTAATTTTAAAGGACAAGAGAGAGAAATTAATTAAAATGGAAAAATAAAATGTGGAGAATCATCATATTTACTTAATAAAAATTAATGATAAAAGTGTCTATCAAAATACGACATCTAAATAATTATTATTATTATTAATTTTATTATTATTATTATTGACCCTCGGTCTTAGTTTTTAGTGTAGATTGATTTCTCAAGTTTAAAATATTTTACTTTATCTAAAAAAACAAAATGAAAATCATATTTGAAACATATGAACCTTAATTTGCATAAGGTACATGTGGACTGTGGAGAACAGAAAAAAAATATTAATTAAATTCATATCATTGTAACAAAAGATAAAACTATTAATTTAAATTATGTGATATTTTTGAAAATTTAAATTGATTAACTTTATTTTATCATAAATTGAACACTCGCATTTAAAATTATATATCATTATTATTATCATTGTTGTTGGTCAAATAATTAAGATCAATCCGAATAATACCGATGGAGAAGTGAGAGTTAATACTATCTTAGAGTAGTTACATTATCATTTATTTTAGTAGTTTTTTTCTATTTTTATTTAATAAAAATAATGAAACAAAAGACATTCAATCACAATTATATTTTTATATAAAAAAAGATTAAGTTTTAAAGTTAATAATCCGCCGTTAATGTTATATCACATTGGATCATAACAATGACTATTATTAAGTTTCAATTTGATGATGAAAAATATTGAAATGAAGGTTAAATAATTGAATTAGATCAATTACTATTATGAAATTGAAAATTTAGTCCAACAGCTGTCAAAGTACCGTTTACTTGTATACTAGATTTTAAACCCGTGCGTCGCATGGGTTTATTTATATTATATAATTTTTTTTATTTGTATATGTTTTTAATTAATCATAAAATATTTGTATATAAATAAGATTATGTTTAAATATTGAATAGCATATTAAATAATTGAAAAAAATTATTAATTATATTTAGTTTACAGAATTTCTTTATTGGTAGATATTTATTAATGTTTACGTAATAAGATATATATATATATATATATATATATATATTAACGTAAAAAGAAATATATATTTTCCTTTTTAATTTAAGTTTTTTGTATTAATTTACATGTTTTGGTATTTTTATTCAATGACAGAATTTAGATTTTTATGATGTTTTGTATACATTAACGCCAAATTTTAGCTCCAAAATTATAAAATAATTTTTAAAGGAATTTAAATATTTTATCAAATCAAGCTATTGACTAAGTGCATCTGGAATTTTTATTGTTTCTTTTGTATTGACACATAAAATTATTTTATATTTTATTAAAATTAGCCATTTAAAATTAGCCAATATTTTTTTTTACTTTTTGTTAAAATAAATATATGTTTGGTGTTAAGAGTGCATTATTATTGTTATAATTTTATTTTTTTAAATGTAAATGGATTATTATTCCTATTAATACATTTATAATATTTTTTATATCATAATAAGACATTATGAATTTTAATTAAAATTGATTTCGTATTTGGCTGTTAAAAAAAAATGATTCTCGTAATAATTACGATAAATGATACAAAAGGATTAAATTTGACTTTGCGGTTTCAAAGTGCATTAAAATTTGTTATGTACACTATGTCTGATTCTTCTTTTTTGTTTAAATAAATGTGATGTTGGGATATATAATTAGACACCCACTTGAAGAAGCACTTAGGTTATACTAATTTCCTAATTATATAGGAAAAATATGAAATTAACTATTAATATATTTAATAAAATTTGATACTAATTTGTTAAAACATCTTTACTACAATAATTTTACAAATATTTAAAATTCACAAATTAAAAATTATTGTTAGGAATCATGTTATCATCACATATATATGCAGGTTACACTCAAACATCCAATTTTCAAAAC
Source organism: Glycine tomentella (assembly GCA_007407185.1). NCBI lineage: Eukaryota > Viridiplantae > Streptophyta > Magnoliopsida > Fabales > Fabaceae > Glycine > Glycine tomentella. The sequence continues at coordinate 158,234 of PYAF01002103.1, forward strand.
ACTACTTTAGGCAAACGCAACAACCTGAAAGAGAAAAAACATTATTTAAAGGCAAAGTTATTCCAAAATCTACTATGCCTCGTTGGATTTTATGGTTAAAAAATAGTTCTAAGAATCGTCTTGAATTTATGAAGATCTCCTAAACCTGAAACAATCATATGAAAAATATTAAAATTAGAATGAACTAAATTAAAATTTGAAAGAATCACAAAGGCATAGATTGAATCTGGAAAGGTAAAAAAATAAAATAAAATAAAATAAAAGAAGAGGAAGATAGAAGCAAAAAAAAAAAAAAGATAGAAATTTAAAAAGCCAACATAAAGAGCATAGAATGTAATAATGATGAGATAATAAACGAAATAAGAACAATGATGACGTACTCCGGGAATAAGAATGGTAGAAGCAAGATAACAAAAGTTTAAGGAGTGAAATATTTAGGGGAATGGTATGAGAAGAAGTAAGAGATAAAACAGAAAAAAAAAAAAAAAGAGGTATTCAGGCAAGTGTGGGAAAGGTAGCAATTTGAGGATATACAAAAGATTGTGAGAGGTAGTAGTAATTGAGGTATTGTGGAAGAGGTAGGAGTTATATAATAAATGATAAGATATTTGAACAAAATTAAATAATGAATAACATTAATATGGATAATTTAATTCTCTGTTTATTCTGAATTTATTCAGATTATATTAAAGGTTATTCTCAATTAATTCAAAAATTTTATGGATGACTAATCTCTATTAAAAAATTTGATTGACAATCGTTATTGAGATTCTTTTTTCTCAATTACATTTTTTTTTATTCACAAAATTTGAATTTCATACCTTATTTAAGATAATCAACTCTTGTATCACTAAGGACTTGTTAGAAGTTGATTTATAATTGTAAATACCCAATTTTAACGAGGTATAGTTCTTTTTTTAATTATTCTAAAGAAAATAGGGGAAATAAAATAGGGAAATAAGTTGGTTACAAGAAAGAAGTGTCAACAACCATTAAGCTGAAAAGTGAAAATTAAAAGATAATATGGATACTTAATTACTTGAAGAACAAACTCAAATTGGTCTACAAAAGAAGACTCACAGCCTCAACAAAAGTGGAAAAAGAAAGAGAGAGAATTCGGTGAAGGGCTCATAGAGAAAGACTGTTTCTTCACAATTGCAATTGTTTCAAAAGGGGATTATGCTGCTATAATCAGTAGCCCCACACTTGCAACGACATAGGGCGATAGCGCCTTATTTCCAATCTTGGGTCAAGTCCACCATGCTTGCAGCTCTGTTTTACTGTTACGTGCTTTAGATCAGGTCCTTGTTCTTTTTTTTCTTTTGTCTTTTTTCTTTTCTTTCGTCCATTTATTGTTATGTTTGGCTTCTTCATTTAAGTGTTGGTTTCATGAATTCGTGTATATATGCGACACAGATGTTTATTTTCTGAATAAAATAAGTATATACATTGTGAGCACATGTTTACCTTCATATTGTGGGTTAAAAAGCACCTTTTTTTTTATTTTAGGATTATAATATTTAAAGATGTTGTTTTGGTGGACAAAAAGAAAGTTCAACTTGTGTAAGATAAAGAAATAATGACAGCTTTAGGATACAAGAGGTACGAAAGTTTTTTTTATTTATTTATTCATTGAGTTTATTTTTTATTTTTTATTTTATCTTTTAAGTTAGAAATACTAAAATAATAATAACAAAAGATAAGGTTGTGTACTTTGCGGTACGTGCCTTCTTTGTATAGGTTAGTTTGGTGTTAATTTTCTTTAAAAAAAAAAAAGAATAAAAGGTCATGGTTTAGTTTCAGGGACATGTATTTGTTTTATTCCATTTTTCTTTTGTTAGAAAGCGGTGAATAATGTTTCTTATAGTATAAAAAATCTGATTTTAGGTTCTTTATTGATTCATATTGCTTGTGTTTTTAAATAAAAATAACATTATTTTGAGTCATGCAATGATTTGTGATATTAATATAGTAACATTCCTACCTTTTGATGTTGCTTAATTAATCATAAAAGTTTATTGAATTGTTATTTCTTATCTAAAACTTTGGTGCATAGAGTTGTTATTTAAAAAAAATCATTCAAGTATCAATCAATAGCACTAATTATATCTTCAATGTTATCGGATTATGAGGGTTAAATGATTAGCTATTTTGCTAGCTTAAATCTTTGTGCTACTTTTTTCTTTTAAAAATATAAAAAAAATCTTAAACAGAAAATCAAATGTGTTATTTAAAAAATAAAAAATATTGTTTTGGGAGTAAAATAAATATTTATAAGATTATATACGTTTTGTACAATTAATTATAGATACCATTTTTTTCAACTGTTATAAGATGCTAAGACTTTTTCTACACATAATTGGCACCTGAACCTATTTTTGGTTAAAAAGACCATTCATTTATTATAAGGATTTTTCAATATTTTTCCTCAAGATAAAAATATTGGTTCCATGTTTTAATAAATACACATGTCGTCTCCGTTCTTACCCCGGTTGCGACAATAATCAATAGTTTTGTTTAATGATCTTTTTATTTAATTTACACATGTGTACAAAAGCACGTCTTATTTATTGTAATTAGTAAATATCTTTTACATTAATTGTGTGAGCATTGTTTTATAACAAAAATGATGATAAAATCTAGTCCTCATGCTTGCTACCCAAACTCTCCACCACTGTGTTGAACCTAATGGGTCAATTACATGTACATTCATAAATATATATCAAAAAATAAGAAAAATAAAAATATAAAAGGAAGAAAGGTTGAATTAATAAAAAAAATATTTACTAATATAAATATAAATATAAATATGTAAGTGTATATTTTTTTATTTAGAAAACGTAAAAATATTTAATTAATAAAATATTATTATAAATATCTCATATTGTTTAAAACACATATAGTTGACCTAGTAGTATAAGGTTTCATTATGTTTACATGTGTGAAAATAATCTATTTAACAAAATCATGCACTGTAAATAGGATTAATCTCTAATCCAGTGGATTAATTAGAAGATACTTGT
>PYAF01002103.1:161356-179287 GCA_007407185.1 Glycine tomentella
AGTGTAAAATTTAAAAATGAACTAATTACTTGTACTTTATGCTTTCCTTCTCTCTCTTATATAAATTATTTGTTAAGAATTTTTAAATATTTGAAAAAGGAAATGTGTGTCTATTTATTTTTATTACTCAAGTTTAGTCCATGTGAAATTGAACTTTTACTCCCTATTTTTGCCAAATTTTAGACTCTTTTAGGATTAGTTTTGAGTAACAAAAATAAATAAGAGAATAAAAATGTACAAAAACTTTAGAGGGATTAAAATTATGCATTTGAAATTTAACAAAGATTAAAAATGGAAGAAAATTTAGAAGAACTAAAAATTAAAATCTAAAATAGCTGAGGGATGAAAAACTTATTTAAAATCCCAATATTAAACTAAAACAAAATTTTCAATTATTAAAATAATGCATCAACGCATTTCTCTCACGCCCACCCTTTTGCCTATAAATACCAATGAGTGCAAGCCCTCTCCTTGCACCACTCGCATTGGAGTTCTCTCTTACTCAATCTCTCTTTAGGTACGTAGTACTTCCTAGTACTAAGAAAAACCTTTTAAGTTATTTAGTATTATAGGAAGTGGAGGAGAGGAGGAAGCTTGGTGGAGGCAAGAAGCAAAGCCCCAACACCATCTTTCTTGGTATTTAGGGCATGAGGTATGGGGGGAGTGGTGTGTGGTTCTCTTAATTGCTTTAGTTGCTTCGACAAGTTGGTGGGATGAACTTTGGCCTCAAAAGTTCTCCTACGTATACTCCATTGTTTGCTTGTTTAATCCAATATTTAATTGTTAATCGTATTTTAACTTTGTGTTTAAGATATATAATTGTTTTTATCGTGTGTGTGATGTTATTATGCTTGACTAAGATCAAACTAGATTGTGGTCAATAGTATGTTTTTGCTTGGCTTGGATTTGATATGGCACTTCCCCATCACATCAAACAGCTATATAGTCAGATGGCATTTTGTATGAGGAGGAAAAAGTTGCGCAGGTTTGAGGTTCTATTTGGCATGTCACTTTTTGGTGTTTATGGTACCTATAACAGCATTATTTTCAGAGAAGGGTCTCGAGATTTCATGGGTATTCTGGCTCATATTAAGACCATGTCTTGGCAGTGGGTTTTTATATAAATCAGGGGTTAAACTTGGGATATTTTTTCTTCTTCTTGGTGTACAACCCATTGGGGTGCTTATAGTTTCTTTCGTGTTGTAGGAAACCTTCTCAATTGTTTTGTTTTGAAGGGAATATAGCTTTTATGTGGCTTTAATTTCCTGTCCACCTTGTATAGGTTTTGTATATTGTTCCCCACAACTAATATATATAACATATATTATTTGCCTTTTAAAAAAATATTACAAAACTTTGTTTGATCAATAAGGTTAGCAAATATTAATCAAACTTGTAAACACGAAATTAAATTAACAATAATAATATAGTTTAAATATATTTTTATACCTGCAATATAGCTTAATTTAATTTTCTTGTCTAAACTTCAATTTTTTATTTTGAATCTCGTTGTCAGGAAAACTCAAATAAGTTCCTAAATTTTGTTAGGATTTCATTTTTTAAGTCCCTAGAAGTAACCTTCTTTTTTTCTCATTTTGGCTCCTAGTTAAGAAGACTTAAGTGATAATGATAATATAAATTTAGAGACCAAAATGAGAAAATGGATAAATTTAGAAGACTTAATTAAATGAAACTCAGACAAAACTTAAGGAACTTATTTTAGTTTTTCATAGCTAAAATGACAACAAGAAATAATTTTAATGAATCCTTAAACATGTCATAAATGTGTCATTAATACTAGGTGAACATTAATATTTTTAAAATGAATAAACTAATTCATTAATAATTATGTAAGTCAATAAAAAGATAAAAAAGAAATTAAAATATTATAGATAAGACCATAATAATTTTGGTCCACCTCACACAAATAGAAACTATAACACCCTAGAGGATTTTATATTACTAAATTTTGAAATCTTAATTAGAATATAAGAATATCAAAATTAATTATATATGTGAAAACTAAAGATTAAACATGCATATATAACCAGGCATTAAATTGAGTGCACAGCTCATGTTTACCTGTAGTAATTTAAGCTTAACCATGCATATATAACCAGGCATTAAATTGAGTGCACATCTCATGTTTACCGTAGTAATTAATTTTTAAACATTTAATTATTTAGCTAACATTTAAATAAATTTATTTTATTGATTTAAAGTTATAATTATAATTTTAAATTTAACTAGTATATTTATGGTAGAGATGGGAAAACTTATTTAAGTTTTATTTTATCAAACAATATTTGATTAAGGATTGGACAAAGGTAATGGTAGTGTATTTTTTTATGCAGGCTTATCAAATTTTACACATTCAGATAACATAAGTTTCCCAGGATCTTAAAGTGCCTTTTGAAGTTTACAAACTGAACATTTATTTTTATTTTATGAAAATATATAATTAATAATACAACTACAGACTTAAATAACATATTTGCTGTAAAGTTTGTAAGAAATAATTTAATTTATTAGATGAATTATTAAAATTTTAGTTGATAATGTATTCCATATTTAAATGATGTACAAATTATCTTCTTCTATTGATAAAATAAAACTAAATAGTAAATATCATAAGAGTTTATATCTCAGTTGGTTTAAAGCATAGATTATTAGATAAGGTTGTCTATACCACGAAGCATGTGGATCTACTGGTAGGGGTTGATGCATCTCAGATTCAAGTCATAAGTTTGTGTTATGTCATTTGTGCATATATGAATTTAATTTTAATAGTTATATATATATATATGTGATTGATTTAGTAATGTTTGACAAAGAAATAGAAATTGTTTTAGCTAGATTTTCATTTGTGCAAGAATTGCATTGTGCATTGAGTCACAGTGTAATTTGTCTCTATGTGAGTGGACTTTGTGCTAGGTACGCTCTAAGTACACATATCCCAATGGAGGTTAGCACACTAATCAAGGAAGATAACACACTAATCCAGAATATTAGGATAAGATTTACCATTTATAGCAAAAGCAATTTTTACCATTTTTGCTTTAGTCATTTCTGGTTAAAAATTCAAAACACAAAATGTCCATATATGACAACATTTGACATGTCCACCAAATGGTCATTCATGTTGTCAATTTGATCTTATCAACATTAAGCCTAACCAAGTTTCATTTGGACCGAGCCTTAAAGTCTTATCACTTCACATCTCCAAAGAAAACAAACTTGGAACCTTCATTCTCCATTGTTGTGCACGAGTTCTTTAAGGGAGGGAGATGAATCCATTTTCTACTTCTTCTTCTTCCACGCTTCATACTGAAAACAATATGAACACACATCATAACCAAAAGGGAATGAATTGGTTAAAAACTTGGCATTTTTAAAAATCTTTAAACAATCAGAGTAATAGAATCGTATCACAATAAAACCAAGAATGCTTCAATCATTCAAATCACTTTAGCTCAAGAAAACAATTGCTAAAATCTCCACTTGTTGAGTAATAAAGATTTTACCAAAGAATCACAGACTAAGATAGCAAAAAGAGATTAAAGAAAGTAACCAACACAAGAATTTATACTGGTTCACCTCTCAACAAGAGAAGCTACATCCAGTTTCTTCTAACCAAAACTTGATTAGAGTTCCACTATCACAAAATTCAGTTCTTACAAGCTTACAACAATCACCCTTAATCACTCTAGATTAAGAACATAAATCTAAAACCCTTTTAGACTCCTAGTGACCAAGACTAAGAGAAACTCTTCTCTACTCTTCCCTCTAGAGAACCCTACTCTAAAAATTTTAAGAAACTTTTGTAATAGCAATAAACAATTAGAAAATTCGAAAACAAATTTACAAGCAAAGTTAATGGAGAGAGACAACCTGATGATCCAATGAATATGGATGAATATGGTTTACCAATCAGGTTTGAAATGAAAACAAGTTTGAGAGCTTCCTCTCCAAATACTTCTTAAATATCTTGCCCAAGAAGAAATCTTTCAATGCAACATGAAGATTTAGAATTTGTGGGACGAGAACTTTAGAACACAGAATATCCTTTCTCACTTCAGAAGGCTTTTGAAAACTTATGAAAATTCGCAATGTAATGATCTGTATTTCTCAAAAGACCCAACAACTATTTATAATAAATTGTTATAACTGAATATAATCGATTAAATCATCAATATAATCGATTAAATCCATTAATTTAATTGATTAAAAATAAATTCAATCGATTAAAATGTTCCTAAACTTTCTAGGAAAGATATATGAGCAAAGTAATCGATTAAGTCACCATGTAATCGATTAACACAAAAAGTCTTGTTTTCCAAAATGCACCAAGTAATCGATTACCATAAATTGTAATCGATTATCATAGGAAGACATTTCTGTGACTTTGTGAAGTGTAATCGATTACTATTCTACTGTAATCGATTAAAGTGTTCTTGAATCTTTCTGGAAAAAATTCATGAGTAATGTAATCGATTAATTCACTATGTAATCGATTATAACAGAAAGTCATGTTTCAAAAACAAGTCAAGTAATCGATTACCACCATATCGTAATCGATTATCACAGGAAGACTTCAACTGTGATTTGTGAAGAGTAATCAATTATCATATAGTTGTAATTGATTAACGTGTTCTTTAAAGCTTAAGTAATAGATTACCATTAACTGGTAATAGATTAAAGCAGTACGAAATTGTTTTTCCAAAACAAGCTTTGAACACTTTGGCTTTTTCAATGCAATCATGAATACTTTAAAATCTTGTTCACAAAACGTATGCTGTAAAATCATGAATGCAAGCCAATGAATGATGTTTATGCAAATGCAAAGGATCATAAGATGAAACTCTTTATCCATCTATGAATTACATATTCCTTCAATTGAGTGACATGTAAGAGCTAAAACTTTTCCTTGACTAAGATCCTCAGCATCTTGATCCTCTCAAGCTCCCCCTGTTTCTAACAATCTCCCCCTTTTTAGCTTTATTATGCCAAACTTCAATTGAACATATGTATCCTTCATGTGCTTTTACAGGATGAAATGCTAGGAGCTTTATACTTGATATCTGAAATCAATTCAGCTTTTTGCCAAGAATAAGTGTCAAGTATACTTTGCATAAACAATGTATATTCATTATATTGCTCCCTCTATCTTAGGTAATTTGATATTAAGTTCAAATTAGAGCAATAAACTCATATTAGAGCAATAAACAATTCAAAGTAAATTAGATAAGAGTTTAATTGCACTGGATTTTATTGCATTTTCACATTATGTTCTTTATATATGTTCATTTTTCTCCCCCTTTTGGCTTATCAAAGACAAAATAATTATATTGATCTATGAAAGAAGCTACGGAAGATATGAACACCATAAAAGAGAAGCTTTATTCATTAATCATATAAAGGTGTTGTACAAGGAAACATAAAATGAGAAAGCAAACAACATAGGCATATGCAGGGAATTACATCCACCAAACTAGAGATTGTCAAAATATTTTAGAGCCATCTTAGCATCTATGTTCTCTAGCCTAGTTGTAATTTCCTATAAGGAGGAATTAACTTCAGCCCTATGCTCATGATGCAAAGCCAACAATCCCTCCATCTTTTGAACCATTAGAGGTTCAAAAGGGGTCCACTACTTCTCAGCAGGACCAACTTCTGCATCCTCTTCTTCTTCAGCTTCTTCTCCTTCAGCAACACCACCTTGTGGAGCTTGTTCTTCAGCCATCAATCAGCCATTTGGAGTCTGCATTAACCCCAGCTTGTTGAGATGTTTGACATAGATGAGGTTGGTGATTTCAACTGTGTTGTCCACAATCTCATCTAAGACATCAATCCCAAAATAGTCTAGAAACCTTGAGACTAATACAATATAGGGGAATTGATGGCTAAAAAGCCTCCTAGACTTCATCATGGTCTCCTCAAGGACTAGAAACCAATTCATCTGAGTTCTAGTCTTCATGCCATGCACTAGTTGCAAATCATCATCTATGATTTGGGCATGATTTGTGGACCTAGGGGTGAGGATATAAGTGGTGATATAGTGCAACAATCTATCCTCCCCTGCCATATTTCCAACCCCCAGCCTAGTCTTCAATCTAGCTTGAGGATCCATCAACATCCCTCTATATGTGTCAATTTTGGAGTACCTTCCAACCTCTTCTTCAAATCTCCTTACTTCTTCACAGGAGAAACCAACCACAACATTCCAAATTATGTTATCTATCTCCATGACAACTCCTTTTACTTGGGAGAGGAGAACACCATCCATGCTAGCTTTGGCCGAGATGTAAAACACCTTCACTAACTCAGGGTAGAAAGTACCCTTCATCTCAAGAAAACTTCTTTAGCTCTTGAGCATCCAGCAAGGCAGGGAATTGAAATCCTCACACACAAACCAGTTAAGGTCAAGATATTTTGGGTGCATGACCAATTTGGTTGCATGAAATTGCATGCAGTTATTTTTATCCACTTCAGATGTGAACCAGGTATTGACCTTGTTCATTGTAGTATTTGAGGATTCTCCAACTTTCCTCTTGCTAGTTTTGGATCTTTTAGGGGCAGACATGGTGTGTATAATAGGTTGAAGAAAGGAATGGGCAGATGTTTGGGTTAAGAGAGAGAAGCAGAACACAAGAATTGCTCAGTGTCCTTAAAAGAGAAAGAGATTTTCAAGTGTGAAGCTTCAACCTTTGAAAGCTGGCAGTTATAGAAATTTTTGAAGTTTAAATTTCAATTGTAAAAACTTGGTAACAACTATTTCGTGTTCCAAGAATGTTTGGGTTCACTGAACCAGATTTCAAATTTGAGATTAAAGATAAGATTGTTAGTTACGATTTTTGAATATTGTGCAGTTTTGCAAAAACCCCATAGATAATCTATTACATAAGCTTTGTAATCGATTATACCAGAGGATTTCATCTTTTAAAATAGCTTTGTGCAACAAGTAATCGATTAATTCGACATGGTAATTGATTACTCCAGGAAGTTTTGAACTTTTAAACAGCTCTCATGTCTTAAGTAATCGATTACCCCAAAGAGAATTTATTTCAAAAATAGCTTTAGGCAGTAGGTAATCGATTAATACGATGTGTAATCGATTACTCCAGAGAATATTTGTTTCCGAATGGCATTTAAACATCAAGTAAACGATTAATTTGTTAAGGTAATTGATTACTCCAGAGAAGTTTTGACTCTAAATTGTCTTTAAGCCAGAAATAATCGATTAATACATGTAGTAATCGATTAAACTAGTCAATTATGTAGCATGAATAGTATTTTTCCATCAGATTTCAAATTTCAATCATTTGTGATGCATGGTCAATTTTGATTGCATATCATGTAGTCAAACAAATTATAGGCATGCTATCATATATTAGATTCATCAAGAATTCCTAGCATGTTCCTAAGATCATAGAATTTATCTCTAGATAAGGGTTTGGTAAAAATATCAGCCAATTGATTGTTTGTTTCAATATACTCAATTTTGAGATTACCCTTTTGAATATGATCTCTGAGGAAGTGATGTATGATCTCTATGTGTTTTTTCCTTTAGTACATGACTCGATTCTTTGATAGGTTTATTGCACTTTTGTTGTCACACAATAGGGGAATTTATTTCAACTCTACACCAAAATATTGGATTTGTTGCTTAAGCCACAAACTTTGTGCACAACAACTACCACATACTATGTATTCAGCTTCTGCTGTTGAAAGAGCAAAACATGATTGCTTCTTGCAATGACATGAAATGAATGAGCTTCCCAGCAAGTGGCATGTTCCACTGGTTAAGTTTGCATCCTGCAAAATCAGAATTTGAATAGCCAATTAAGTTCAGTGATGCACCTTTTGGATACCAAAGACCAACTTTTATGGTTGATTTAAGGTATTTGATAATTCTCTTGACAGCAGTGAGGTGTGAATCCTTAGGATTAGCTTGATATCTAGCACATAAGCACACACTCAACATTATATCTAGTCTACTTGCTTTCAAGTACAGTAGTGATCTTATCATTCCTCTATACTTTGACTCATCAACCTTCTTGCCCTTTTCATCTGAATCAAGATAAGTTGAAGTTGCCATAGGAGTAGCAGCATCTTTGCTTTTCTCCATGTCAAATTTCTTGATCCATTCATTGCAGTATTTTGATTGACTGAGAAATGTCCCATTTTTCATTTGCTTCACTTTGAAGACCAAGGAAGAATGTTAATTCTCCCATCATAGACATCTCAAATTCATTCTGCACAGAGATAGAGAATTCTTTGCACAATGAGTGGTTAGTTGAACCAAAAATGATATCATCAACATATATTTGAACCAATAAGATATTATTGCTAGATTTCTTGATGAACAATGTTTTGTCCACTTGTCTTCTTATGAATGATTGACTTAGTAAAAAACTGCTCAACCTTTCATACCAAGACCTTAGAGCTTGCTTTAATCCATAAAGAGATTTCTTTAGTTTAAAAACATGGTTGGGATATTTAAAATCAACAAAGCCTGGAGGTTGATCAACATAGATTTCCTCCTCAATATATCCATTAAGAAAAACACTTTTTACATTCATTTGAAACAGTTTAAAATCTATTAAATATGCATATGCAAAAAGTAATCTAATTGCTTCTAACCTTGCTACTGGAGCATAGGTTTACTCATAGTCAATAACTTCCTCTTGGTTGTAACCTTTTGCAACCAATCTAGCTTTGTTTCTAACTATGATGCCACTTTCATCAAGTTTGTTCCTAAAAACTCACTTGGTGCCAATAGGCTTATGAGAAGAAAGTCTAGGAACAAGTTCCCAAACTTCATTTCTATTGAACTATTTAAGTTCATCATGCATGGCAAGCATCCAATGTTCATCAAGTACAGATTGGTCAATGTTCTTAGGTTCAATTTGAGAAACAAAAGCCATATTACAGCAAAGATTTCTTAGTGAAGATCTAGTAGATACTCCCTTAGTAACTTCAACGATTATGTTGTCAAGGGAGAGATTTCTTGTAGTTCTCCAATCCTTAGGCTTTTGGATAGATGTTGATTATTCCATTTCTACATTTCGTTCTTCCTTTTCCTTTTTCATTTGATCCATTGAGTTGTATATACTCTTCTAAAGGACCTGCATCATTTTCACACTTCTTTTCCTCTTTTATTTTACCTACATGGATAACCTCACCAGTTTGAAAATCACATATTAAACAACAATTGTTATTAAAGGAAAATTTGAATCTTTTATCACATAGTTGGCTTATACATAGGAGATTGTGATTTAAACCTTCCACATAGAGAACATTTCTAATCTTGGTTTTAAGATTGTCTCCTGTATTTCCTTCTCCAATTATCTTTTGTTTGTTGTTGTCCCTATAAGTGACAAATCCTCCATCCATCAAAGTTAGATTTGTAAGCATGGACAAGTCAACTGTCATATGTCTAGAACATCCATTGTCTAAGTACCATAATGATGATTTTTCTCTAAGATATACTTGCAACAATCAAATTAAGTGGCAAAGAAAGGTACCCAATTATGGTTGGGTCCATAAGGGTTAGCTATTTTCTTCTTTTTCTTTGGAACCCAAATGCAGTCTCCATTAGGCACATGGAACCTTCTAGCATAGCACTTATGAGAAGTGTGACCTTTCTTCATGCAGTAATTGCAAGTTACAGATTTTGATGCTTTTCAAAATGAGTCATTTGATTATTCTTTGTTTTTGAAAAGCCTCTTTGATTCTTCTGTTTTGGTGGTACAAACTTGATTTTTCCAAAACGTTTTGCTCCATGTTTGTAGCCTAAACCAGAAGTGTATCCAACATACTTTTGTACACATAACATTTGATTTAAACTGCATTTTCCTCTATAAAGCATTTTCAAAAGATCAACCAAATAAGAATTTTCAGAAAGCAATAACATATGCTTTTCACCTTGACTCCTTTTGAAATCATCAAACTCTTTTTGTAAAGTTTTGCATTTATCTACATTTGAAAAGGAAGAAGCACACACACACACACACACACACCCACACACCCATTGGCTTTGTAGCTTGAAATAAGTTTTTCATTTTCTTATTTCAACTTACAAAGTTCAGCTTGTTGTTCAGCAAGTTTAGTGGTATGCAATTTAAGATTACCTTTTAGCTTATTGTTGGAGATTGCAAGCTTTTGAGCCTCTTCATGCATATCATGGAAAGCATCAACAAGTTGATCAAATTCAGGATTTACTTCTATTTCAGCACTTGAGAGTTCTTCATCTTCATCAACTATTGATGTTAGATATACATTTGCTTCTTCAGCTTCACTTGATGATTCAAAAGTTGTTGAGGCATTGTCTTCCCATGTTATATAGGATTTCTTTCTTTGCCTTCTTTTCACCTAATTGCTTCTTCAAGAAAATAGGACATTCAGATTTAATGTGGCCTTGCTTACCACATTCGAAGTAGGTGAAGTTGATGTTGTTGTTGTTGGTACTATTTTTGTTGTTGTTGTTGTTGTTGAACTTTGTGAACTTTCTGTTTTTGTTCTTTCTCATGAACTTGCTAAATCTTTTGACTATTAGGTTCAGATTCTCATCACCATCTTCTTCACTTGAGTCCTTTTCTTTTTCCACATTAGAGAATGCGGCTTTCAAGGCTATACTTTTGTGTTTCTTATCTGCATCTTCTGCATGTGTTAGTTGAGACATTTCTAATTCATACTCAAGAAGCTTACCAAATAATGCAGACATGGACATCTTGGATAGATCTTTTGGTTCCTTGATTGTTCCCACCCACTGTTAGACACTTCAAGATTTTGATGTTTAACTCTTTAGCATTAAATATCTTCTCAAGACCAAGAAGATGATTTACAATGTGAGTGCATCTTGTTTGGAGCTGAGACATGTTTTTTGTGGTGTTCATTTTGAACATTTCATACTCATGAATCAAGGCATGCTTCTTTGATCTTCTGACTTCATTTGTCCCTTCATGAGTGACTTCCAACATCTCCCACATCTCCTTTGTGCTTTTACACCTAACAATTCTAAAGAATTCATCAGAAGAAAGTGCAGAAGTAATCATGTTCTTAGCTTTAAAATCATATTGAACAACTATCTTTTCTGCATCTTATCACAATAAAACCAAGATGCTTCAATCAATTAAACCACTTCAGCTCAAGTAAACAATTGCTAAAACCTTCACTTGTTGAGTAATAAAGATTTCACCAAAGAATCACAAATTAAGATAGCAAGAAGAGATTGAAGAAAGTAATCAACACAAGAATTTATACTGGTTCACCTCTCAACAAGAGAAGCTACATCTAGTTTCTTCTAACCAAAACTTGATTAGAGTTCCACTATTCACAAAATTCAGTACTTACAAGCCTACAACAATCACCCTTAATCAACTCTAGATTAAGAATAGAAATCTAAAACCCTTTTAGACTCCTAGTGACCAAGACTGTGAGAAACCCTTCTCTACTCTTCCCTCTAGAGAACCCAACTCTAGAAAAGCTTTAAGAAACTTTTGTAATAGCAACAAATAATTAGAAAATTCTAAAATGAATTTACAAGCAAAGTTAATGGAGAGGACAATTTGATGATCCAATGAATATGAATGAATATAGTTTACCAATCAGGTTTGAAATGAAAACAAGTTTGAGAGTTTCCTCTCCAAATACTTCTTTAATATCTTGCCCAAGAAGAAATCTTTCAATACAACATGAAGATTTAGAATTTGTGGGACAAGAACTTTAGAACACAGAATATTCTTTCTCACTTCAGAAGGATTTTGAAAACTTATGAAAATTCACAATGTAATGATCTGTGTTTTTCAAAAGACCGAACAACTATTTATAATAAACTGTTGTAACTAAATGTAATCGATTAAATCGTCAATGTAATCGATTAAAACCACTAATGTAATCGATTAAAAACAAATTCAATCGATTAAAATGTTCTTGAACTTTCAAGAAAAGATATATGAGCAAGGTAATCGATTAAATCACCATGTAATCAATTAGCACAAAAAGTCTTGTTTTTCAAAACGCGTCAAGTAATCGATTATCACAAGAAGACATTTTTGTGACTTTGTGAAGTCTAATTGATTACTATTCTATAGTAATCGATTAAAGTGTTCAAATCATTTTGGAAAAGATTCATGAGCAATCTAATCGATTAATTCACTATGTAATCGATTATTACAAGAAGTCATGTTTCAAAAACAAGCCAAGTAATCGATTACCACCATATCGTAATCGATTATCACAGGAAGACTTCAACTGTGATTTGTAAAGAGTAATCGATTACCATATAGTTGTAATCGATTAATGTGTTCTTCAAAGCTTAAGTAATAGATTACCATTAGCTGGTAATTGATTAAAGCAGTACGAAATTGCTTTTCCAAAACAAGCTTTGAACACTTTGGTTTTTTCAATGCAATCATGAATACTTTAAAATCTTGTTCACAAAACATATGCCTTTTGTAAAACCATGAATGCTAGTCAATGAATAATGTTTATGAAAATGCAAAGGATCATAGGATGAAACTCTTTATCCATCTAAGAATTACATATGTCTTCAATTGAATGGCATGTAAAAGCTAAAACTTTTCTTTGACTAAGATCCTCAGCATCCTTCTCCTCTTCAAGCTCCCCCTGTTTCTAACACATTACAAGTGTCCTTGAGGCTTCTTCCCTCAAAGCTTTGGTAAAAGGCTCTTAATCTTCATTCTTTTCTTGTTTCCTTACCATTTTCATGCAAAACTCTCATTCTTGGTTCCAAATTTCCTTTTTTCATCCTTTTAAGCTATTTGGAACATCCATATTTGACTTCTTGGTTCACTTGAGCATTTTTTGTTCAAGCTTCATCAAGGTAAGGTGGGTCTTTTCACATCTTGAACCCTAACCTTGTTGTTTTTGGAATCCAGGCTTCGTTGCATGTTGTTTTGATGTTCAAATATTTATAACTACTGTCTTGGCTGGAACTGGATGAAATGTTTTTTTTTTGTGTGGAAATTTTACGATTAAAAATGAGTTATTTGGGGGTCAAAACTTTGGGTTATCCTTAAATTTTAGTTAGATCGAAGTTTTTTAGAAAAATATTATGAACAAAACAAGTTTAAGGATATTTTGTAGGATTAAATCTGTCACAAAATTGAAATGGTGGTTATGATTTTATGGATTGTTTTCCTTAAATATTTGACTTTAAAAAAAATTGTTATGTGTGAAAATATAGGGCATCATGTAAAATTTATGAAAAACGGATTTCTAGAACACTTAGAAATTTGAAGACAAGTTTAAGAGTGAAACTTTGTGAAACAAGGCAACAGCTTGTCACTGGACATTAGATTACTTAATTTAGTAATTCTAAGACTAAAAATGGATTTAGAATGAAAAAACCCTAGGCAAAGTGTCAGGGAGCCCTGAGAACCGCTCTAGGATCCATTGTGAACTTGTAAGCTAAGACAAACAAAATTACTAAACCAGTGAAGACCAACTTGTATTAATTCTCTAATTTGTAACTTGATGTTGTATGTAATGTTTGTATTTTATGTGATCAATGCTGAAATTATTTGCAATTGTTCTCTAATGATTATTGCTATGCCCCAAAATGTTATGGATATTGTTAATGTAATTGTTGAGATATAAGGTGAATATCATTGTCAATGCTGAGATTGATTGTATGCATGTCTAATGACTATTGTTATGTTTTAAGTGAGCATTGCCTGCTAGTGTGAACTCCAACACTTTGTATCTATGGTGTGTGATTTATATTTTTGCAATATATTGATATTCATCTATACATGCTTTGGTTTGAGTATGGAGGTGTCCGACCCTTGACAAATTGCTTGTTATAAATTTTGGGATGTTGTAAATATAGTAATTATGCTTCCAAAATTTTGGTAGATTTGTGTGAAAGTGATTTTATCACTTGAGGGGCCTAGAATGGTTCCCTGAGAGTACTTCGTAGGCTTGAGCCTCGCCCTCTCTATGTATGTACGAATGTATGTTTTATGTGATGTATTGTACATGAGGGCTACACATGCAATGTGAAAGAAACAAGCAAGAAGATTGAAGGAAGAGTAAGGAACCGTTAGGTCTACCTCATCTATGAAATGGTGTGGTTATGGTTAGATTATGTCTATGAGATGGTGAGGTATATGATTATCATCCATCTGTGAGATGATGAAGTATGTCGTTATGTTCCATCTATGAGATGATGAGGTTTATGTTGAGAAATAGATGATTTACAAGGTACAGTGAGGTATAGTGGGTGGACAGGTTCGAAGAACCTGAGGGAATTAGTGAGTAGTGACTACTCGACATTTGGTGTACACATTTTATGCAGAAAACTCAAGGCCTCACTTTACTACTCCTGATGGACTCTGAGACTATACTTTTGGGAGTTGGGATCTTGGGGATTGGTATACATTGTACTCATTTGTGGCAATCACTTTCAACTATCATTCATGTGGTTCTGTAAGACCACCAATACCTGAGAGACGTGGTGGCATTGTTAGTCCTTGTTATGTGTTGAGTATGACAGTCACTTGAGTCTAATGTGATTATCAATGATGTCAACTGTAGTATTAGACTGTGTCAAGAGTGATGGTTAGTGGTGTTTAGTACTATAGTCATTTATGTCAAGTGTGATAATTATACAGTCTAGGGCATCGAGAATGTTGTTTGCCTAAAAAAACCATACACCATGGTTATGTAAGTTGTATGTTTTGTGTGTTGTTTGTGGCGTTTGAGAAGCAAAGGACTCACCCCTACAACTAACAACTTTTAGCTACCAACGTCAGAGGAGACCATGATGATCTCATTCCTTCGGAGATAAAGGAGTACAAATAGTTGTTGTGACAGTTAGAGTCTTCATCTAAGGAGGATGAGGATGATAATTTTGAGGATCCGTCTTAGATATCGTTTGGTACCTTGGATTGGGTAGATGTCTACTTTGAGACCTAGGTTTTCCTTTGGATGTATTTGTTTTAGAGTTGGGTGTACCTAGGTTGAGAGAGTCATATTTGTTACAAAATTACATGTTATACTTACTTTCAGACATTTATGATTTGTAATTACATTTTATTTTCCTATGACACGATACTATGGTACTTTTTATTATTAGGTATTTACGACTATGTTATTTCACCCTTGTATTTAATTATTCTATTGCAAGGTTCATATCTTTCAGAATTTGTTACAAATATTTTTTTGAATTGTACTAACTTTCAAGAAATGATGTTAATGTGTTGTTATAAGTTTTAATGGAATTCATTGACACATATTTCAAGAATAAAAAGAATTAACGAGATTTTTCCAAGCAATATTTTGAACTAGAATATGGGATGTTACACTCGATGGTAGAGACGAACCAGTATAACTTCTTGTGTCTAATATTTTTTTATGTCTTATTTGTTTTAACCAACCTAGGGTTTGAATTTGATTTTGATTTTGGTTTTGAAAATATCTTTTGTTTTATAAAATCTAATTTTCATTGTCTAAACATGCTTCCTGAAGAATGATTATTTG
This sequence comes from Glycine tomentella, assembly GCA_007407185.1. Taxonomy (NCBI): domain Eukaryota; kingdom Viridiplantae; phylum Streptophyta; class Magnoliopsida; order Fabales; family Fabaceae; genus Glycine; species Glycine tomentella. The sequence continues at coordinate 176,864 of PYAF01002103.1, forward strand.
TCTTACAAAGTTCTCTTCTAGACGATAAATTTGTTTCCTATCAAAAAAACTTTTGAAAATTTCTAATATCACAATTCAACATCCTTCTTATTATGATATGTTCATTAACAAATACAATATTTTATATTATAAAATGTTTAAACAAAGACAAAAATCAATTTGATTATGGCATCGTGTATTTTAATTTCCACTAGTATTTTCTCCAGAGATAATATTATATTAAATATGGTTTAACATTAAATATAAGCACATCTTTTAACAAAAAATAAAAAAATGTGATTTATCATGTTACAAGACATTAGACCATTTTGTTATACCTAACCTAATTAATTTTTTAGCACAAATATATTTGGATCGGAAACCGGTGGCCTAATCGGGCCGATTTCGCTTTCAAATCGGATATGAAGTTAACCCGGGTTGACCCAGTCAAAGCCGATTGGGTTGGTTACCGGATCCTGATCCAATCGGCCAATTTTTTTTTTAAACAATGATTTTGTTTTTTAAAAAAATTAGATTTTTTTTAATTTGGATTTTGGAGTATAGATGGACTTTTTTTACTCAAATAATCTTAGTTATATACTTATATATAATAGATACATATATAATTTTAAATTTTTAATATATACCGGGTCAAACTTGGCTAATTACTAGCCCACCGGTTGGACCACTGACCCACTCGCTCAACCGGGTCAATGGTGTAACGACCCGCCTCATCGCTATGATATTACTAACTCTTAATCGTTCAATATCAAATTTTAATGAAAACTCCATTAATTTGATTATGAAAATGGTAGTAAATTTTTCGCGATAATACAACTATCATACACAGATTATAATTACATAATTAAATATATATGTACATATATATTAAATCAGCACATATCATTCACATGTCAGAACTTAATTTAGTTTTACAGAAATATACACTTGAAATTACATATTTAACAAAAAAGTCAAGGAAACTAACTATGAAAGAGTTGATTAACAAAACACAATTCTTCCCAAAAAGAATTCAAACGTCATCACGTCGGCTTGGCCGCTCCAATAAAAAGAAGATCTCTCTAGAGTCACCTAATGCTACTCATCTGCTCACATGAACGAAGGTTCGCGATCATCAAGGTACCAACCACAAGGTACAACAAAAACAAGGGTGAGTTTATTATATAAAACCAACAAGCATCAGATAACAACAATTGGAAAGGAAGTAACATTAACAATCATGGTCATTACAAAAAATCCATCAGTCCAATGCACACCCGACAACCAATCATCTAGTTCATTTCACAACTCAAACAATTATACTCAGAATGATGCATGCACCTGACTTATCTATCAACATGTAATGTGGTACCATATCCCGTAAATAGCCTCTCACAGGAAAAATGATTCGCTGCCTATCAGGGTCACCCTGTTGTTGTTAAGACTCTTGGCAAGCGTACCGATTTGTCGTTGTAAGTTACAAAATTTTTAAAGATCGTCTCCACAGGGACTTGAGCTACTCAGTTAATCCAAAGAGAATTTAACAGTTCAATAGTTATGTACAGGAAGGATAAGCAGAATTTCATTTAATTAAGAAAGTACGAAAAATTACAGAACTTAGTAAATTGAAATATATTTATGAAAAAGTGGGATTGGGTTTCATCATTCTTACCCTTAGTATTCAATTTAACTTTTACCATGCATAAATCATTTTCTATCCTTATTGATGCACACATCATTTCACCCCGAATCGATCCCTCGCATTCGAGAATCCTAAGGATATCTACCGAATATCGATCCCTCGTATATGAAGTAAATGCCCCAACATTATAATCGTAATCACGTACTAATTGCAATAAGAACGTTTAGGGGTGTTCGCGGGTCGGTTCGGATCGGTTTTGGCCAAATTTAGGACCCAACCCAATCAAATTTGATCGGTTTGGTTCGGTTCAGTTTTCAGAAAAAAAAATTTGAAATCCAACCCAACCCAACCCGTTCATGAACAGTTCGGTTTGGTTCGGTTCGGATCACCGGGTTACCCATTTAAATTTTTTTTAGAACTACTATTTTATATCACGATTCTTTCAAATATCTCATACAATTAACACAATATTATCAAATGTATGAAAGTAGTAAAATTGATTCATTTAATACCATCAACATAATATTATAAAATAGACTTATAATATAAATTAAAATAAAAGATTTGTGAACAATATTTACTATAATAGTCTGAATCACAACTAAATCTTACAAACCAAGCTTTGTTATAACCAATTTTGTTGCAACCATATTTGCTGAAACAAACAAATAAACAAAATATGATTCATTAATATTATAAACATGGTAAACAATATATGAAAAAAAAAGGTGAAACAAATAACAATATACCTAAAAGTAATACATTAAGAAGTTCCAGCACTTGCAGTTTCAACACTTGGAGAC
>PYAF01002103.1:179387-247100 GCA_007407185.1 Glycine tomentella
CTTTAAATCCTGATTGAGAGTTGAAGAATCAAACTTGTCAAACGCTTCTATATGATCTCACAACAATTCTCTCAATGATGCAAACATAAACTCTCTAATATTATTTGGAATGGAATGCATACATGAACACCAAAATATGTTTCTATTTATACTAATTTAAAGATATGATTTTAACCAATTTTTGAATACAATCCTAAATATATTCTATCATATTATCCAATGCAATCTTAAAGATATTTTATTATATTATGCAATGCAATCTTAAACACTTATAATATCATATCTTTTTTTATTGTCAAATTATTTTTTTAATTTTTAATATATATATATATATATATAAATAATAAAATTTATATTATTATTACGGGTTCACGGATCGGGTCATCGGATCAACGGATCTGTAAATCTAAACCCTTGACCCAACCCGTACATGAACGGTTTTGATCGGTTCGGTTCGATTTTGACCCAAATATATAAATGACTCAACCCAAACTGTTCGGATCGGTTCGGGTTCACGGGTGACCCGTACCCGCGAACACCCCTAAGAACGTTATGCTCTATTCCTAGCAACATAACGTAAAGAGTAAAATCATTCGGTTCAAACCCTAAGATTACTTTCGAGTCTCACTTAGGGTTAAATTCATGAAACTAGTGATCAAGTAGAATCAAGCATTAAGGATATAATGAAATTACCAATAAGGAATAGAAACAATTCATGCATAAATAAATATTAAAAGAGATACGTAGGCATAAGAAGATTACATCCAATCCTTAGAGAAGCTAGCTACTCATTGTGGAGAGAACCTCCTCAAGGGAAGATTTGATGAAGGGCCTCATCACCACTTCCTTCCGGCAAAGTCTCCACACTAATCTTCACTTCTTTCACTTTCCTAATCTCCTTACTACTAATATTTAAGGTACTTAACCTAAGAAACAAGCTAAGAAGCAAAAAGAAGATGAAAAATTGGATCTTTATGCTCCAAATTCGTGGCCTATTTATAGCTTTCTCCTTCCTGCTTGCTTCACTCGCCCAAGCGAGTGAATTTGCCTTTGTTTGCTCACCTGGGCGAGCTAAACTCTATCTTCTTGGAACATGCAGCTCTCCTGGGCGAGCTAAATGAACTATGGTTGCTTGTCTGGGCGAGTTAAAGACTTAGTCTTCAAGAAAGCTTTGGGCCTGGATGAATTGTGGGCCTGTTTTGCTGTTAACACCTCCAAGTTTTGATCTTTAAGCCCTTCCTTGCTTGCTTTGCTTGTTCGGAAGTCTCGAAATCTATCAAAATACAAAATGTGATTGGATTAATCTTCCAAAATATGAAAAACAACATTTATCTACGTAATAGATACAAATCAACTAGGTTTAAGGCAAGTTTATAGACAAAGTTAATGAAATCAAAAGATAAGTGTCATCATTGAAACCATAATTTGACTAAAATATGGAACTTATCAGTCGTGCACTGGTCATTCTGCCCCGGTGATCAGCCAGTGTCGTTGGGGAATTGCAAATCTAATGACCCCTTAGTACCTGAGTTTTCAGCCCACAGAAACCCACAGGTATGCGAGTGCCTTCATTCTATTTCCATCCACGCAAATGAAGTATGAAGCATGGCTTATAATGGAAAAATTCAATTCAATGAAGATTTGGTTCATCCTACACGTACATGTCATGGGCATTCTACTTTTTTATGTCATATAGACTGGCATCATCAATGCATGACCCGGCTAGGAACAAATCCTTCCTCGCAAGGGTAACCCGTCATGCACCCCCATGTACATACATAACACACCAATATGGGCTCACCAATACACTGACAGTGGCTAGGAACAAATCCATCCTCGTAAGGGTAACCCACCGGTCACTGCACCCCACGTGTACATACACAGCCTACAACCATGGGCACCATCAATGTATGACCTGGCTAGGAATAAATCTTTCCTCACAAGGGTAACCAGTCATACACCCCCCATGTGTATCCATATATATCCACATCACACAATGATAACCATGGACACCATCAATGCATGACCCGGTTAGGAACAAATCCTTCCTCGCAAGGGTAACCTGTCATGCAGCCCCTATGAGTATCTATATATATATATATATATATACATCACACAATGACATTATTCACATCAACATTATTTCTCATCAATGTCATTATCAACATCCACATCACATCATCTAATATCATCATCGTAGATATTACACTCATCTCATTTCAACATTATCAACCCAAACATCCATATCAACATTGTTTCATTCAAACATCACCAATCACATAAGCATTATCATTTTAATCATGACAAACCACATAAACATCATCAATCATTTCCATGATATCTCAATTTCACTATCATCTACAACATCAGTAATAAATACACTGCATCCCATCAGTTAAAAACATCATTTACTTTGAAAATAAGCACACACAGATATAAACACACATGAATCATAAATACGTCATATCCCATTTGTTAAAAACATAGTTTTTCTCGAAAAACCAGCACACGACAAGGATAGATAGTTATCCTCATAGTTGGACTCCCTGGCCCCCAACTATGGTATCTAAATTTCTACCAACATAATAAACTCCCCTTACCTAACTAGGAGTTCTCCCATTAAAGTCTCGCGGTGTTGTTTCGAGATCCTTCAAATACGGGGATTTTCGTCCAAACGCAGAGCTTTATATACCAAATCAAAAACAATTTAGTATAGATTTCCAAGGTAAGATCAATATTAACATTTGGGGTCAAATACCCACTAAATAAAAAAAAAGGGGCTAAACGGTGTTTTGGGAGTGTGTCAAGAGACATCATTTTGAAATTCCAATGACACCAATGTGATCGGGGTTCAACAAGGATCACAGAAATGACACCAATTTCGTAAAAAGAAAGATTTTACAATGTCTCATTTTCAAAGGGATTTTCAAAGGAAGTGTAAAATTCCCAACAACAGTACCCAAAACACAAAAGACATTAAGAGAAGTTTCAACTAGCTAGAAGAAGACAAAAGAAACTAAGATTACCTCAAGGAAATCAAGAAAGAAGGATTTGGGGGCTCCGTTCTCTACTAAGACTTCAGGTTGAGTTCAAAGATTCCGCTCCGATTAAGTGGTTCTTCGCCGTGTCGTGGTCCCGTGGCAAGCTACAGTGACCCGTGGTGGTTGATGATGGTCTTGGGTGGTAGAGAGAAGTTTTAGGGCTTTGGGTGAGTTTAGAGAGAGAAGGAGAGAGAAAATCGAATTTCCAGTGCTCCTGGACGTATTTATAACTCGACAGTCTCGCTCAGTGAGCTTACAGGTCTCGCTCAGCGCAATTTCTCCTCTGTCTGGAAATATCTTGGAATTGGGCTTAGTGCGACATGGGCTTGCTTACTGCAACATCCAAAAATATTCATCTTGAAGCTCCCAACGGTCAAAAGATGAAAAGAAGGGTTTTGAAGCTTCTATCCAGATTTGAGGATGATCCAACGGTTAACGAATCCAGGGTGGTAGTTTTACCGAAGCAGGTTATGGGTCAAACTATCACTCACGTATAACTACTATAAATCAAACAAACTTCGCACAACTTATCATTCATATTAAACAATTGCACAAGGGTAATCTAAACAACCAATTGACTAATCCAAACTTATCAAACAATCAAATAACACAACAAATACATCAAACATATATTTTCAGTTATCGAAATTTCAGGGTGTTACAAATGGCCGGACCAGATTCACAACTATGATCCCATCAATACCCAATTAGTTTATTATAAATTTAAAACATCAGATTATCTATTTTTTGTTTTCAAAACATTGATATTCATTCATCAAGTTTATTATAATTCATCGTACTTGTCTGATATTAGTGCATAACAACAGTTTGTATTTATTTGGATTAAAGATAACAACAGTGAAATTAAAGTTCAAATGTATTCTAGATAATTAGAAACAATGATTATCAAATTATCCTAAATAAAAAAGATTTATTTGAATTAAATATAACAACACTGAAATTAAAGTTCAACTGTATTTTAGATAATTAGAAACAACGATTATCTAATTATCCTAGATAAAATAAATTGTATGTTCTTGATATCAGTATTATTCACATGTATGTATGTACATATATATATATATATATATATATATATATATTATGCGTGTGTGTGTGTGTGTCTATGTCTCTGTGTGTGTGTGTGTGTGTGTGTGTTGTCCTTAACACCATGAATAAATCATCATTAAAATCCCACTTTCTCTAAACTTTTATATGGTATCAGAGCCTATAATTCATTTTGGTTCTTAACTATTCTAGTAGGTTTGCCTATTCTGGCAGGCATCTATTCAGGAGTTGTTGCTTAACAGCACTGATCCAATAGACACTAACATGACCTCCGCGGCTAACAACGTTTCCATATCCCTTGACATCTCTTAATCAATAGTTATCCTCAATACTCAATCCTTTATCAAGCTAACTAGGTCGAATTACCCAGCTTGGAGAGTCCAGATCAATGCACTCCTTGTAGGCTACAACCATATGGAATTTGTTCATGGCACCAACATGTGCCTAGCCTGTAATCATCAAGATTACAACTACTAGATTTGACATGATCAACTAATCCTATATGCCATCATCAGTTTTGTGGATTCGACTATCATTACTATGCTTGGTAATGTCAATAATTCCAAGGAAGTGTGGGATATCCTCAAGAAGATGTTTGCTAGCAAAACGCGAGCAAGCATCATGCATCTCAAAGAGCATTTGTCTCGTTATCCAAAAGGAACCAAATTTGTCACTGAATTCCTTCAAGGTATAAAATCCATTGCAGATGAACTTGCCAATGTCACCACTCTTGTGCATGATGACAATCTCATCATTCACACTCTCAATGGTATTGGACATGAATACAAAGAAGTCACCGCTGCCATTCACACACGTGGAAACCCTATTGGTTTTTTGAGGAGTTACATGATCAGGTTGGCTTCAAAATCCATCTAAAGAGGGGAGACACCAACCAGGACTCTTCGTCCGTGGTCACTATGTTGGTATCTTTTCTGTTGTTTGACTAAGTTAAAACCACATGAGGTGGTCCACTCACTTTATCTTCTTAGGAATAAGTTGTTGCTAATCTTATCCCTTATTTTTAGCAACTATGCCCATGTTTTATGCATATATAAAAAAATAACCTCTTTGATGGGAAGAGGTTATAAAAGGAGATGTGCACCATGGCCAAGGTCCCTATGCTTGCTATCTGAAAAATCTCAATACACAATCAGTGAGTGATAGTGAAAGCATAGAAGATCTTTAAGCCAAAAGTCAGATTAGTTTGGAGACTCATAAATTGTTTACAAATTACTTGACTCACGGAAAATTGCAAATTATCTTCGGAGCAAACAAGAATATCAATGACGAGAGGTATTTATGATCTTAATTTTTCCGCATTTGATCTAATAGTTTCTGATGTATATAAGCGTGATTAGATCATTTATTTTTTTCTTACATTTGGTACCAAAGCCAGTTATTGCTTTTGCCTTGCTTTTGTTTGACACTCATATTTTTAAAATATTGTTTTATTGAAACATGGGTATTTTATTTGAACGTTTTAATTATTAAGAAGCCTTAGAATCATATGAAAATTGAATTTCTAATTTTTCTGTAAATTAAAACATGGATTTCGATGTTGAAAATGGCTGAAAAAGCATCGGGTTTTTAATTTGGGTATGTGGGTCGCAACCGGATCAAAGTGATCCGGCTCAAGGTTGAAGATGATGAACAGTAAAAAAAATAGACGTTTTGCGTTGGCTAGGTCTCAAACCCACATCCATCCATTTAGTAAAATTCATGAAAACTGCTAAGCTATTTTAGATTAACTAATAGTTATTCGTTATCTATCTCTTATATGCTTATGCATGCATTCTTGTTTAATTTTGAAATTTGTAGAGTTTTGATTTGTTTTATGCATGAATATGTTCTGGAAATTTTTATTCTATGCATATATATATATATATATATATAAATTAAATCAAATGCATAATATTATGTTTCAATTATGCAATTGTATACGAGAATTTTATTTATCATTATATCATATCTTGATCTTGAAGTGCATAATATGATTTATTCTCATATGATTAAGTTTTATGTCTAAGTGATCTTTATAATTTTAATTAATTATGGATTAGTCACAATATCTATAATTTGATTAAAATTATATGTTAAATTGTTTAAAGATCATACAAGAAATTAGGCATAATATCGTAATTAATTGTTACACTTTTCAAGTTATTATTTTGTGATATTTAATTATTTGACATTATTGCTTGGAGTTTGATGCAATAATATATAGATAATATTAGTGATCTATGTAATTTAATTAATTAAAGCTTAGCCACAACAACTTTAATTATTTATATTATATATTAAGAGCCTTTAGATCACATAAGGTAGATGATATTAATTGTATTTAATCATAATACAGTCTAGTAGATATTATCCCACAAGAATTTTTTCTATTATATTTTTGTATGATTAATTAGGATAAAATATTAAATTATTTTTTTTATTTGCCCACAGGGATTAAGAAATATAACTTAATAGTTTTATCATTATGTTTATGTAAATTTAATTGAATTAAAATTTTAGTCCACGAACAAATTTTATGTCGCTAAATTCATAATTTTATAAGCATGACTTACATTGGTAAAGCATGATACATTATTTTGTCTCAAATTTTAATTATAAACATATATGTTGAATTATTTTGCAAGTATACAACCTATTAATACAATTGATGTCCTATAATTGAGAGGAAATTATTTTTCTATATGGAAAGAAACAATTATGTTGACATTAGTGTATATGGACATTGATTACGCTATCAGGAAAATTGAGCCACCAACAATTACAGAGAACAGTGAACCAAAGGACATAGATCTATTTGAGAAATGCGAAAGATCCAATTGACTCTGTGTGATGTTCATTAAGGCTATATTATAGGCTAGTATTAAGGACTCAGTTGAACAGTATGACAATGTAAGAGTGCTCCTGAAGTACATTGATGAACAATTTGAGACTTTAAGGAAGGCATTGACCAATACCTTAATAATGAAATTTTCTTCCATGAAGCTCAATACTATGAGGGGTGTGCGTGAACACATCATGCAGATGAGAGACATTGTAGCTCAACTTAAAAACTCAGATGTGGACATGTTGACTCCTTTCTGGTGCATTTCATTCTGAATACTCTCCCAGCACCATATGGTTCCTTAAAATATATGATAACACACATAAAGACAAATGGTCTATTAATGAACTCATGACCATGTGTGTTTGCTAGCAAAACGCGAGCAAGCATCATGCATCTCAAAGAGCATTTGTCTCGTTATACAATAGGAACCAAATTTGTCACTGAATTCCTTCAAGGTATAAAATCCATTGCAGATGAGCTTGCCAATGTCATCACTCCTGTGGATGGTGACAATCTCATCATTCACACTCTCAATGGTATTGGACATGAATACAAAGAAGTCACCGCTGCCATTCACACACGTGGAAACCCTATTGGTTTTTTGAGGAGTTACATGATCAGGCTGGCTTCGAAATCCATCTAAAGAGGGGAGACACTAATCAGGACTCTTCGTCCGTGGTCACTATGTTGGTATCTTTTTTGTTACTTGACTAAGTTAAAACCACATGAGGTGGTCTACTCACTTTATCTTCTTAGGAATAAGTTGTTGCTAATCTTATCCCTTATTTTTAGCAACTATGCCCATGTTTTATGCATATATAAAAAAACAACCTCTTTGATGGGAAGAGGTTATAAAAGGAGATGTGCACCATGGCCAAGGTCCCTATGCTTGCTATCTGAAAAATCGCAATATACCATCAGTGAGTGATAGTAAAAGCATAGAAGATCCTTAAACCAAAAGTCAGATTAGTTTGGAGACTCATAAATGGTTTACAAATTACTTGACTTACGGATAATTGCAAATCATCTTCGGAGCAAACAAGAATAGCAATGGCGGGAGGTATTTATGATCTTAATTTTTCCGTATTTGATCTAATAGCTTTTGATGTATATAAGCGTGATTAGATCATTTAGTTTTTCTTACACACTGCACATGTTGCATACAAAGGTAAGATGTCCTACAAAAACTATGGATCCATCTCGAGCCACACCACCAACCTGTTGGTTGCAAGAAAGTTGTTTGTCAATATTGTAATAAAACTGGGCACATAGCTAAGGATTGTTACAAAATCAATGGCTATCCATATCCCACCAAGAGGAACAATGGTCCATCTTCTCACTATACCAGACATACACCCTCATTCAAGAGCAACCCACCATATTACCAATGATCTTGATAACCTTCACCACACACAACCATATCATGGCAACGATCACCTCCTTGTGGTGATGGATTGACTCTCCCCATCACACACACTGGTAAAACAACTCTTAAGACACACACACATAACCTTTCACTACCAAAAGTTTTACATGTACCCACTGTTTCCCAAAATTTATTATATTTTTCCTCATTGTGTAAAACTAATCCTATTTCTGTTGAATATTTCTCTAATCATTGATGGTGAACGATTTGAAGACAAGGGTTCCAATACCTAGAGGAACTCATAGGGATGGTCTCTACCACATCCCTTATCCACCCAAATCACCAACAACATACATCACGACCTCACCATCTCACAAACCAAAGCATCGCATCTTGGGGCATCCATCTGATCGCATTCTAAGACATCTAGCATCCCACCATCAAATAAGGACAAGCGCCACAACACTTTGCATCTCGTATAGCAGTGCCAAGAGTCACAAACTACCCTTCACTTTTTCCAGTGTTGTTACCACCAAAACTTCTTGAGTTTGTTTATGTTAATGCATGGGGCCTTCTCCCTCTAGGTCTTTAGATTATTTTCACTATTATCTAATTTTTGTTGATCATTTTTCAAAATATATTTGGTTGCATCAACTCAATAATAAAAAATTGTCTCTTTTATTTTCCAAAAATTCAAACCTCTTGTTGAAAAATATTTTAATTTACCTCTCATAGCAACATATTCTGACAATGGTGGTGAGTTTCTTAAATTGAAAACATACTTATCCACTCATGGCATTTATCAATACACAACACCACTCTATACACTAGAACTCAATGGTACTGCCGAGAGACGCCACTTCCATATTGTAGAAATTGGTTGTTCTCTTCTCCATCATGCTAAACTACCACCAAAATTCTGGACCCTTGCCTTCCAAATTGCCACCTATTGCATCATAAACTACCTACCCCAAACCTAAACATGCAATCTCCATTTCAAATACTTCACAAAACTGAACCCAATCCTAAACACTTACACTCATTTGGATGTTTATGCTTCCCATGGTTACGACCCTACACAAATCACAAACTTCAACCAAGATCTACTACATGCATTTTCCTTGGTTACTCACCAACCCAATATGCCTAACAATCTTGACCTAACCACAAAAAAAAAAAAAAAATATACACCTCAGAACATACAATTTCCCCATACCCATCATTAATTCCAAATAACCAACCCAAAAAAAATCATACACCATTCTGGATCAACCCTCACACCTCACACTTCCCATAATTAACCCAGTAGCTCCCACTATGCCATCCCTACAACGGTCCCCATCTTCGACAATTATGCATGCAAAACCCTTGTCATCATTGTCCTCGCCAGGTAATGATTCTCCTCCCTTATCACTTATTCAAGAAAATCTTTTTTCCACTAACCTTGTCAATGCAACCATTGTTCTAAATCATACGCATTCCATGATAACAAGGTCCCAAAACAACATCTTTAAACAAAAGAGAACACACACTACCTCCAAACATACCCTTCCAGAAAACATAGAACCACCCAATGTGTGACAAGCTATGCAACATCATCATTGGCATCAAGCCATATTAGATGAATTTGATGCCCTTATTAGGAATGAAACCTAATCTCTTGCCCCTCATCCCATAGGTCAAAACATTGTTGCCTTCAAATGGCTTTTTCAAGTCAAAAGGAACCCAGATGGTTTAGTAGCCCGTTACAAGGCACTCCTGGTAGCTAAAGGTTTCACTCAATGCCTCAGAATTGACTTTAAGAAACATTTGGGTCAATTGTTCGCCCATTGTTAACGGTTCGGCAAGCGCACTGAATTGTCCAAGTAATAAAGATCTGGTAAGACCGAATGTCGAATTCCACAGGGACTTTGCTTGTACTCAAGACAAATGTATGCTTGTTGTTAATTAATTAATGAATGGATTTAATTGGTAAAATGATTGGCATAAGATTAAATTGTACTTAGTTTAAACTAAAGCGTAATAACTACAGAGAAAAAAACACAAACACTCGGAATGATGTGTGATGATGGAAATACGATGCGACGGATGTTGGGAGTTAACCAGAACTAACTTTGATGTAATATTAAAGGTTTTTCTCTATTCTACATTAAATACAATCACCTTCATCTACTAATATATTCAAACCTTGATTCCGCAAGTGTTAGACCTAAATCACTTGACATGATACATTAACGAATTCGCATTACGATTAGAGATGATAACCTAACCTAGGCTACACAAACCATTCTATTCCTAGACATGATACATTTAGAAACATTTTTCAGTTCTAAGGAATTTAACCATTTTCCAATGCATTTAAACCTAAACAAAACATACAAATGGATGATCAGATCACTAGTATGAATAAAGCTCAAAAAAACAACAATAATGTGCAAATAACATTGAATAGATAGTTAGAATCTTTACATCAAAGCGTTCGATTGGTGAACTCCCAACAATGGGGGTTTTAGCCTCTCATTTTCATGAGAAGCTTACAACAATGGAGATTAGGGCAATGAAAAGGAATGAGGTGGAGAGGTAGCTCCAATGGTGATGAAGGATCCCTCCTTCGTGACCTAGCAAAGCTCATTGCTTCTTCAAATGTTGTGTTATGTTCTGAATAATGCACCAATGCCTTTTTTTCCCTCCTTCTTGCCTAAAAAACACAGCCAATGTCATGGTTCGCGCTGAGTGCAGAAAGGTCGTACTGTGCGTGCCTTCAAGTGTCCAGTTGGATAAGTGACCATGCGCTAAGCGAGCTGGTCACGCTAAGCGAGCCTTCGTGCTGAACGAGTCTGTCGTGTTGAGCGAGCCTGTCGTGCTGAGCGAGCAGCTCTAGACCTTGAACCCACCTTCCACGCCCTTGCAATGAATTTCTACAAAAAAAATACAACCAACACTTCATAAATCAACTAGTTTAAGCATCCACTGGATAAAAGCTCATAAGAAGCTAATTCCTATATTTTAATCACAAAAAGAAGCATAAAAGAAGAAAAGAATACATAATTGCTAAGTAATTTACATGTAACTTAACGTATGCATAGTAATTATCACCCACAGATAATCAAGATCATCCTCACAATAGTCCTTGGCAACAACTGACAGATGCATCAACTTGATGTCAACAATGTGTTCCATCAAGAATCACTCAATGAAGAAGTATACATGGCTAACCTCCTGGCCTCAAAGACTCTCAACACCTGGATCATGTTTGCAAATTCCATAAAGCAATTTATGGTCTAAGACAAGTACCAAGACCTTGGCCCAATGCTTTGAAATCATTCATCATGTCATATGGGTTCACCACAAGCAGAAGTGACCCATCTCTCTTCATATACACCAACAATCATGCGATAGCCTATTTCTTGGTCTATGTGGATGATCTTCTACTCATAAGTAATGACACAAGATTCATGGCTGCCTTCATAGCTTCATTGTCAACCTATTTTCCCTTAAAAATATGGGCACACCTCATTATTTCTTAGGAGTTGAATTAGTTCCCACTACCTCTGGCATTCTACTCTTCCAACAAAAATTCATCAGAGAAATCCTTGAACATTTTGACATGGCAGAATCCAAACCATCTCCCACTTCCTTATTTGTGACATCAACTCTCAAGTTACATGATGGAACGTCAACCACTGATGCTACCCAATATCATCAAATCATTGGGGCCTTGCAATATCTGAACCTCACCCAACCTGACCTCTCATTTGCCATCAATAAACTTGCCCAGTTCATGCACAAACCAACCAATCTTCACCTTCAGCATCTTAAAAGGCTTACTTAATTCCTCAAATCCACCATCAACCTTGGCATCATTATTAAGAAACCAACCTCACTAAACTTGATTGCTTATAGCAATGCAGATTTTTTTGGGAGGGGGGATAATGCTGACGATAAAATCTCGACATCAGCTTACATTGTTTTCTTTGGAGGCAACCCTATCTCTTGGCTCTCTAGGAAACAATGCACCGTTGCTCGGTCGTCAACAGAAGTTGAATATAGAGCTGTTGCAACCATAACAGCAGAGGTTATGAGGCTTCACAACATACTTTTAGAACTGTTGGAGTTTTTGTTTAAACTTCATGGGTTATGAATAAGAGGTGATTAAAAAAGGTTAGAAAAATAATAATTACTCCTAACCGCTCCTGGGAAAGGTTAGAAAAACTAATAACTACTTTCAACCGCTCCGATAACAAACGGTTACGATGGTTCATCACCAAGAGTCGCAATGGTTTACCGACAACTCTTCAACAGGGTTGTTTGTTGTCTATAAATAGACATAGAGACAGTCAAAAAAAATATAAAAAAATTGATAAAGTTTTGATAGTTAATCTTTTATGATATTCTTGCTTATATACTAGTGCATTTTCATATCACATAATTCTTCACTCTTTCTGCGTGGTTCCTCAAGCATTAGCTTTGTTCGTTTGGACTATTGATTTGAAGTGTCATCAATCTTCAGACGTTGATCCGTTCTATCCTGGGAGACAATTGTTCATCAACCTTTGACATCAATTGGAGGGAACAATTGTCTTAAGGAAACAACATTGTTGGGCTCGGATCCTTTCATCTCTTTGCATATGTTTCTGATTCATTACTTATTATACATGTTCTATTTAAATTGGTTTTTGTGTAGTTATAATAGATTATACTGTTCCTCTTGACTACTCAGATTCTGACTCTTGTGCAATTGGATATATTCTAATTCTAAATTAACTAATAGAAATAACAAGAACTTCAAGTGCCACTTAGCTCGCCTCTGATCATTTTAAGTAACAATGTTAGTGCCACATGCTTGAGCTAAACCTGTTGCTGCACTCACGAATGAAACATATCTCCTTGGACTATCACTTTCTTCGTGAACAGGTCCTAGCTAGAAAACTCAGAGTCTTGTCTCCACCAACAATCAGATCGCTGACATCCTGGTCAAACCACTAGCAACTGCCAGATTCAAGGACTTAACAGCCAAGATGCACGTTGTCAAGGGCAACTACATCTTGTCGGGGCATATTAGTGCATAACAACAATTTGAATTTATTTGAATTAAAGATAACAACAGTGAAATTAAAGTTCAAATGTAATCTAATTATCCTAGATAAAAAAGATTTATTTAAATTAAAGATAGCAACAGTAAAACACTAGAATTAAAGTTCAAATGTATTCTCGATAATTAGAAACAATGATTATCTAACTATCCTAGATAAAACAGATTACATGTTGTTATTGATCTCAGTATCATTCACGTGTATATATGTGTATTATATATGGTCATTAGCACCATGAATAAATCATCATTAAAATCCTACTTTCTCGAAAATTTTATATCTGAATTACTTCCAAGCAAGCTGATATATATAATGAAATCTGTTAGATACAATCAAAGGGTGATTATACTAATGACACAAAAGTGGACGAATAGGTATGTAAAGCTCAGACATTAGATAGCTTATAAACAAAAAAAAAAAAAAAAAAAAAGAGCGATGGGTGTAAGTACTTCTTTAAAAATTCAATATGTCGATTAAATTATTTTCCTGTCTTACAACTCTCTTGTTTGGATAAGACGGAGAGGAAAGGATAAAGACTTATTTGCTAATAAACATAACTTGAGTGGATGTTAATATCTTGGATGTTTACAATTTCTATAAACAAGACATTCGTGATTGATGACATGTTTGATTCATTTTTTCGCACTACAAGTCACAAAACCATTGGATATATACATTTTCCCCCCTTCCCCCACAAGATGCACATTCAAATAAAGTTAGCAAGGTAATTGTTGTATGCTGTGGCAGATCTAGAATTTTAAGTTGGAAAATAATTTATTTAAAAATAATAATAATCAATATTATAAAAGGGGTAAAATATTAGAAGTAGGGAAGTCAATATATACAAAACTAAGGAGCAAATTTTACACACTCAACATATTTATATGTATAATTTTTTAAAAGTAAGAAGTGAATTTGCACTTCCTCATTATAATGTGAATCCTTCACTGATTATATATGAAAACCATAAAGTAATTTGGTAGTTAAATAAGCGCATAATTGTTTAGTAATTGAAAATGTTGTAGCACTTTTAAAAATGCTCTAACACGTAACTTTCATCTTAGTTGAAACGTTGTGTCATCATTTTATTTGAGAATAATGTGAGGGGGTGAGGGCTTATATGTCTTTTTACAGTCGCATGCTCGTTCAAGATCTCACGCGGTAGCAGAAAAGGGAAAGAAATTTGTCCAACGCTGCCCACCAACAATGGTGTTGGTAGCAAGTAATGTTTGAACTAGAAAAAGGGTAGGCATGCACAACTATGACTTGGTCAAAAAGGATAATTATTTTCCTATTTCCACTTTTAGAATTTTGGGTAATAAAAGTTGATTCCCCATGGATGGGTTGATTAGTTTATTTTACTCTTCAAAATAAAATAAAGAAAATCTTTTGAACGAATATTATTTATTGATGTAAAGATTAAGAAACAAAAAATAGAACGTGTTGGTAACATAGTTAAATTTCATTTCCTTATTGCACGCCTTAAAAAATAATAAACATACAACGTTCAGATAGAAAAAGAAAAACAAAAAAGAAAGGAAATTAGAAAGAAAGAAACCCACGTCATGGAGTTATGATATGATGATAGATTCTACGTCATAAGCCAGTATTGAATTTTTCACATAAAATCTAGAGATATATACAAACAATGCTATGTTGGCCAGCCCCACTTGTGTTTGTTTCTAACGCGTTCCAAGATTTTGATTAGAAAAGACTGAGCAAATAATTATGGATCTATTTTTTTTTTAATTCATAAAACGAATTAAAAACTTCAACCTTTCATTCTTGTAAATCGATAAGGGTCTAGGGTTCAAGGTCTTTATAATCATTAATTAATCAATATAATTTAATATATGAATAAAATAAATGTTATAATTGTAACATGTACACGGCTAAACTATTAGAATTTAGAACTGAAGTATATCATGTATAAATGATAATATTGGACTCAAACTTAATGAATATACACACGTATACCTATAAATCCTACAAATTAGATTCGAACTCAATAAATATTTATAGAAAGTACAAATAATAAATAGGATTTTTATTGATCCAATTGACATGGATAATAATTATCTATAAAATTTTGTGAGTTTAGGTGTCTAGTCCTAGACCGACTCTAAATCCATATTTATATAGGTATAAGTAATAAATATAATTGGATAATTATATATTTTTGTATTTTATAATTAAATTGTTAAATTTTTAAAATAATTTTTATTTGAGTTGGAATTTATGCTTTTAATTAATATTTATCATTATTTTTCGTAATTAATTTTAATATTTAAATAATATTTTTTACTATTTTATCAAATAAAAAGATGTATTAAAGTTTTTAATTTATCTAATACATAATTAATAGATCGGGTATAAACACATAAATACTCATTTGGCGCAATGCGTCTATTTCTAAAATACTATAATATGACTTAATTACTCTAAAATCTTAGAAATTTCTATGTATTAATTACCGTCCTTATATGTCTAAATTACACCTGAAACATATAAAAAGTAATTTATATTTTAATTTTTTTACACATTTTATTGATCATTTTTACTCGAACTTTCATAATGCTATCATAACAAAATTATTTTGAAAGATGATGTGGATTTCTCATTGTCTTTCCGAGCCCAGGTAGAATTATTCAACCCTTTCAATCAATAATAATTTAATATAAATAAGTTTGTGTTGATAAACTTTCTAGTTTTCACATTAAAGGTTGAAGTTAAGGGGGTAGAGCACAATAAAAGACACAATTGCCCCTACAATGTTGTTGATATATGTGAACCAAAGGTTTACCTTATTCGCAGTTATCACCGTCCTGAGGGGCATATATGTCATTTTACCATCATAGTTTCGTGTGGCCAATGTCTTTAGTCTGAGATAGACAAGTTGCAGTGAATTCCAAGAAGTTTTGTTAAGTCTAGGTGGGTTTGATTTTTCACTCGCTTACCACTTCACTAGGTTCCAGAAGCTCTGATTGTCTTCATGATTGCAATTTTATAATAAGATAAAATAAATAAATAAACAAATTGGCCTCTTTAGACTTCAACACCAATGTTCATAAATTCATCATATTATCTTTTTATTTGGGTTGCTCAGTTGCTCCTAACTTACCTCCATTCTTAATTCTTTGGAAGCTTCAAACTTAAAAGTCTTGTTTGTTATCTTTTTCTTACCTTGTCTACATCTATATTTATTAGAATTTATTGGTTGTGCATATCAATTCCAAAGTACCCTATTGTTCATTTATTTTATTTTTATCTGATTTATTCCTATTCCACCAATCTGACCTTCCTTAGGAACAAATTTTTTAATATATTAAGGAGTCTTGAAGAGATTGTCTTCCCCCTTTGGTTTGCTATAATCAAACGCTCTACCACTTGGTCAATAGCCTTAGCTGAGTTTCCTTCTGTGTCTCTAGGAGCTTCATCCTTATCTGTCTCAAGTTGCATCAGGTACCCTTTGTCTATTGTTTAATTATATTTCTGCCTCTTTAATTTTGACTGTGGTTTTATTTTTGTAACTTGGATGCTCCTTCTAATAAGAGGTACCATCTTTTACTATTCTTGTGATTAATTGTGAATTGAAGTTAAGGAGGCTGGGGAAAATGGTCTTTATTCTCTAGTTTCTGAATTAAGTGTTTTATTGAAGGAGTTTTTTTTCATTTTTCCTATGATGGGTTGGTTCTCCAAAGGGGTATTTTTTGGTTATCCTTTTCTGTTTCTGCTTTTGCAACAAAGTTGGATTTTGGAAGGGAGATTTGCTGTCTTAAAATAAAGCTGTTTCCTCATAGTGATAGGTACTATCCGAAAGTTTTATGTATGGTCATCAATTTTATCTATGTAATCAAGATGAATTGGGACTGTGGTTGACTAATTGTTGCATGAGTCTCTTATGCTTTACCATCAAAATTTGTGTTCAAAGCAGGAGATTCATTTCTTTGTTCTTTCTGGCTAGAGTGAACATATCATATTTGAAAAAGGAAAATATTTAGTCAATCTCGTAGGAGATCCTCATTTTTAATGGCAGATATGTTTGAAGTCTGGAGAATCTTGGAAAATACAAAAGTTTTTGTTTCCTTGGTATTTTCATTCGATTTCAAGAATGCATTTGGATATGTTGATTGGATCATAATCCAGCAAATTTCTGCGGGCATGTCACCATATTGTGCATATGGGTCTAAACTGTAAAGAATAGTCTAATATTTATTTTCCTCTTCCAAATACTTAGAATGAGGCCACTATGGTAACAACGATACTCTGCTATGCATGCTAGGTTGAACTTCATCTGCCTTGTAAATTCATATTTGAACAAAGCTAAATACTAAATAGTGTTAAGGAGGGTTATTTTGGTTCTCTTTTCTGGCTAAGTGAGATCACTGTTACTTCTGGAATACATTCAAAATCAAAATCATAGTGGTGATCTGAGGATGCAAAAGTTTCTGTTTATGACTAAAGCACACAATTGCATAGGTTTATTTAAACTTTTAGATAAAACTTTTTGAGGATTGAAATAATTCTCAATCTGTTTATTCGTGATACTCACAGTATGTAAAGTACTAAACTTTTCAGTGTATTTTATATAGATTGGTTATTTATTCTAACTGAAAATGTCTTCTCCTTTTGTTTCTCAGCAAAGTCATCTTAGAAGGTTCAACAAGATTTCATCAGTGAGCACTTTTTTACTATTTCTCAAGGTAGGAAAGGGAGAAAAAATAAAGCCTGGTAGTTTTATTTGATTGCAAATTTTATTATAGCAAATTCCTGACTAATCTGTGTGATGTTTTTGGTACAGACTGAAATTTTGTATGAGCTGAGTGAATAAAAGGAGAACTATGTCATTGGTTGTATCTACAGAGTTGGCTGATACATCATATGGGAATGCCAAGCTCTACACACTAAAGGGAACTGATGTTACACCAGATTTGTCCTCCCACAATTTTGCACCAGATAAGCACAGAAACATGTACATGACAAAGTCATACTCCTGTGAGAGTTATGAAAAGTACTTCCGCGATTCACCAACAGAAGAGCTGATAGAACCATCTAGTTCCAGCATATCAGGAAACTCCGTTCACCCTGATGGTGCTTCTTCTTACCTGCTTAGAGCTAGCTCAGGAGCTTCTGTGATTGTTAATAACCCATTTGACACTTCTATCTGGTCTACAATGCATCGCGATGCCTATCAGTCTAATTCTGGATCAGATTTTGTGGAAAATGGGAGTCCGGATGCCCTTGACTTCGACGGTGAAATGAGACTAAAACTTCAAGAATTGGAGAGGGCTTTGCTTTCTGATGAAGAAGAGGAGGAGGAAGGCATATTTGAGACTGTTCAAAGCATGGAGATTGATCCTGACATGATCGAGTGGGCCAATCCGCTTCAAGATATGCTGCTCCATGACTCACCAAAGGAGTCCTCATCCTCATATTCTTCCAATCTTAGCAGCATCAGTAGCACCACCAAATACACATCACAAAACTTGCCCCAGACCCCTAAGCAACTGCTTTATGATTGTGCTAGGGTACTTTCAGAAGGAAATGAACAGGAAGCCACATCTATGATAAACAAGCTCCGGCAAATGGTCTCAATTCAGGGTGATCCTTCTCAAAGAATTGCAGCTTACATGGTGGAAGGACTTGCAGCTCGTGTCGCTACATCCGGAAAATGCATCTATCAAGCATTGAGATGCAAGGAACCTCCTTCTAACGATCGCTTAGCAGCAATGCAGATACTATTTGAGGTCTGCCCGTGTTTTAAATTTGGATACATCGCTGCAAATGGCGCAATAGCTGAGGCTGTTAGAGATGAAAAGAAGGTTCACATAATAGACTTTGACATCAGCCAAGGAACTCAATACATAACTCTAATACAAACACTTGCTTCAATGCCAGGTAGGCCACCTCATGTGAGATTAACTGGGGTGGATGATCCTGAGTCTGTGCAGCGTTCCATTGGTGGCATAAACATCATAGGACAAAGACTTGAAAAGCTGGCAGAGGAACTTGGATTGCCATTTGAGTTTCGAGCAGTGGCGTCAGCGACCTCAAATGTCACACCATCAATGCTTGACTGTCGTCCGGGGGAAGCACTTGTGGTGAACTTTGCATTCCAGCTTCACCACATGCGCGATGAAACTGTATCGACAGTGAACGAGCGAGACCAACTTCTTCGCATGGTTAAGAGCTTGAATCCAAAACTTGTGACAGTTGTGGAGCAGGACATGAACACCAACACCTCCCCTTTTCTCCCAAGATTTGTTGAAGCCTACAATTACTACTCTTCTGTGTTTGACACACTTGATGCAACTCTCCCTAGGGAGAGCCAGGACAGGATGAATGTCGAAAGGCAATGCCTGGCAAAGGACATAGTCAACATTGTTGCGTGCGAGGGCGAGGAAAGAATAGAACGGTATGAAGTCGCCGGAAAATGGAGGGCAAGGTTGTCAATGGCTGGCTTCACTCCATCCCCAGTGAGCACAAATGTGAAAGAAGCAATTAGGAAACTCATTATTAAGCAATACTGTGACAAATTCAAGATAAAGGAGGAAATGGGGGGTCTTCATTTTGGGTGGGAAGACAAAAACTTAATTGTTGCTTCAGCATGGAAGTGACCAATACAAATTCTTTTGTTGCATGAGACTCATTGTAGTGTTGATGTAGTATTTGTTTGCTTGTTTAGTCTGTATCTGCTATGTTTATGCTTGGTTCAGACTCAGATGTATACTAACGTGCAACTTATGCTAATACATAATTTCATGTGTATGACACAACACAAAACAGCTATCAATGCTTAGGCTGACATCTGTTTCTTTTTAGTTAGCATATAATTTTGCGTTTCCACTTCTGCTTCTTGTTCGCATTAACGGTTCAATCGTGTGATTCCTTTTGGTTAGGATGTTGCTTTAAGGCAGTTATAAGGCTTTGACAATTGAAGATGATAAGTGCGTTTATAGTATATAATTGTAACAAGTTATTTCTACTAATCTTTTTAATGAAATAAATAACTTTAGACATTTACCAATCCTTTTAGGAAATAAATCAATTTCGATATCCCGTTACAGTTGCTCTAAGTTTATGATTAATTTAATATCAATACATCCAAAAAAAAAAGGATTGTAACAATGTTTATACGTAAATTAATGTGCTTTTATTCCCCTTTTCGGTTGCTATTTCTGTCATTCCAACTACTTCACAACGTTGTAGCTCCATTCTTTTGTTGCACTGAAGTTCAAATTTATTGATATCTGAACGGAAGACTTCAAATTTTCTGCCTTAAACTGAACTAAATAGTTATAGTAAAATGTTTTGAACAAAATACTTTATTTATGAATCCTTTTTAACTTAAATTAATATTATATAAAAATAACTAAAATAAATTATTTTTTAAGTCAATTTATTACAAGGTTAAAAGTTAATTTTATGAATTATTTATTTAATAAAAATACATAAATAGGTTAGTCAAATTTATTAACTGCTTATTCAGACGTGACATGAAACTTTAAAATTAACTATGAAAAATACCGTGTCTAAGAAAGAATATTAGGGAAAAATTAAGTAATAGTTGAATCAATAGTTTTAAACCAGCAGAATCATTTAACTAAACACATTTGGGCACTTTCATACTCCCCCCCCCCCCCCCCCCCCCCCCCCCCCCCCCCCCCCCCCCCAAAAAAAAAAAAAAAAATGGCACACACATGTATAACCACTCTTAAGACCTCCTGCCACAATATTTACATTTATAACGTTCACAATCAAATTGTGGGTGCTCATTACATGCTAACAAAAACTAATTTCAGTTCATTTTGTATTAATTATACTCAATGTTTTACACCTACAAAACACAAGGCTACTTCCGCTCGGGCCTGAACCTCTTCCAATATTTCCACAATCTCTTCACGACATAAATTGCTTTCATTCTGCCCCGTAAGCATTTTCCTCAACCTTCAAGAGGGGGGAGGGAGGGAGGCAACAAGTTAAAAACACAAAACATAACAATGCAAAACGAACGAGTTAATTCACCAAAAATAAATGCATGTTAAAATAGTGCAACCCCCAGATTTTTTAATGCTCCGGGCCTGCCTAAATTGACAAAATTAATTGAATCCTCATGCATAATGGAATTGTGGGTTAGCTTCGATGTTTCAATCAGTAATGTCCGTCAGCAAGGATCTCATTGGCATTGGACTAATGAATGGGTTAGCTTCCTGGACTTGTGGATAGCATACATGGAGCCCTAATAAATGGTGTGACTTGGTCCCAGATCATCAAGTGACAATTAAAACTACAGTCACCTAGGACAAAGGATATCATTATCCAATCCAAACAGTGCTAAATGAGCTATAGACAATCAAAATTCCCAAGTCAACACAAGGGCTTCCATTAAAGATACTAAAAAGCAGGTTTTCTGTGACAAGTCTCGTATAAATAGTTTTCTAATCAACAGATGATAATATAGGACCAGCCATGCAGTTTGTTGCCAACTCAACAACTGCAAAGCAAACTGCAAAGCGCAACCAAATTCATGCATGCAAATCAGCGAGTCCAATCAATGTGACCCAAGGTCCATCATCCACAGGGGGAGTCAATAAATTGCATGAGCAAATCTGGCCCTCAAACTTTAGGGTTTGTGGAACTTCTAGATATATACAAACAGACACTTGTATATACCCTGTTGAGGAAGTTACATATATGAAGACTCATGAAACTATACATCATTCTAGGGTGAAGCATTTATTTGTTCCTACGTTATTGTAAGGTGAAAAGTGTACAGCAATTAAAACAAATAGAAAGATAAATAGTTGGATTTAAAAAAGGCACGCATATTTACCTGCGGACAATAGCAGTGTCTCCATGACCAGTGCAAATTATCATCATTGCATTTGTGGGTAATGACAAATACAGATTGTGAATTCTAGCGTCCATGCGAGCCAGAATTTCCATCAGTTCAGCAGATGCTTTCAACTTGAAGCCTTTCCCTTTTGCAAAATTATTCTGACATGTTTTTATTGCAATCATCTCTGCAAGTCTTTTATTCAAGCTCTCAGAATCTTCAGCTTGTTTCTTCAAGTATGAGTGTAGCTCCGAAAACTGAGTCCAGATAAAATGTACCTTTTCATTCTTCACCTGAAACAAAAAAATAAGGAATGAAACAAGACCATAAAGTAGTTATAAATGTTAGTCAGAAAGGGGAAACTTGCAAATATTGCCGGCTAAGGCATCTACCTCCTTGTTGGCCTTTGCAAGTGCTACATCATCAGAGGTCACTGGAATTGCATGAGAGGACTCTGACGCATACCGTTTTACTACGGATATATCATCAATCAGTGAGGAAGTTTTGCCAGACTCACTCAGAATAGAAAGGAGCTTTTTCCGTGTAAAGGATGGAGGGGAACCAAAATCAGGCCCTGCTTCAAGAGTGTCACATCACAGAAGTTATGTTAACTATATGGCAAACCAAGTAAATATAAAGGGATAAGACAGAAAGATAAAACAATAAATAAAGATTATATACTAAAACTGCATGTGTACTTGAATGCATTCAGAACTTCCAACGTTAAAGATTGCAGCATTAATGCATGAAGAACTACTTGCCATTTCTGATCTTCAATAGTGCCAATTCCATGGTAGCTCTAGCATCTTCAATGCTGTCATGTCCATTCCCTGACTGTTGTATTTCCCTTGAAAGAAATCTCTTAGTAAGAAACCGTAGAGCATTTTTATGAGACGATCCTCGGGGGTGTTTGTATAACACTGCTGTGTCAATGACAGAGTCGTGAGATATCTTCAATGCTAACAAATCGTTTTCCAGAGAATGCCCAACAAGGATAGTCTCCTTGTAAACCAACTTTATGAACTCTTCCTGTAAATGGGAAGCAGCTAAAATTAAATCAGCTAAACAAATAGTTTCAACTTAAATGGTTCAGCACAGTACCAGAAGTTTCAGCCTATTAACTGAAATAAGACAAAGAACAAATCGAAAACTCAAGTAACAGAACCTGAATGTCTCTCAGACTTGTTGTCACACCATCTAACATCTCAGACGTTATTCCACTAAATCTGCAAAGCATAAATATTACTTGATGCTGACAATTTTGTTTCAAATCCAAGGAAGAAAAATAGGTCATACAGAACAATCTAAATTGTTTTTCTTTTTTCTATTTCAACTTCTTTCCTGGTTTTTGACTTGTTTTTCTTTCGTTACAAATAAATAACAGTATCGCAACTCCCAAGGCTGAAAAACATCATCTTATAGTCACTCAATCTATTTAGAGTTTTATAGCTCCAGAAACAACAACATTCTGGTATGTTCTCAGTATTTTGAGGGTCCAAGACCATTCCCCAGGACAATCTCTTACTATAAAGCATGCCTCTAGTCTTCTCTCCCAATCTCTTTATAGCCTAATCTCTGCCACATTCTGCTAGAAATTTAACTAACAATGACTAAATAACTATAACTCTTACAACGAACAGAACCAGACCATTAGGTTACCTAACAGAATCCTTTTAATCTATTCATTTTCGTACAAAATTTCAACCCTGTATTAGATGGAAATCAAACCACCAACCCTTACATATATCTTTGCAACTGAGCAAGTAATAACCCTTATGAGAAGTGTTTACAAAGAGTTATGTTGAGAATCAGGAATAAATATGTCATTTATTATAAATTGATTTGATAGGATTTGACTTAGGGAAAACTTAATCTCCTCTAATTATGTGTAATTATTACTATCCATCTATATAAACGAGCATCCCGCTGTGTACTCCGACACACGGTTTTCACTCCACTGCCCTCTGTTTCTCTTATTTTACATGGTATCTGGAGCCAGGTTAAGGTAACAATGAAAAACGTCCCCCACCAGGGACCTATTGTCCCCAATGGACCTTTATGGTCATCATACTTATTCCAGCGACCTGCTTCTGCTTTCGACGACCCTTTCCAAATTTTTGACACATTTTCCGATAGCCGCCTTTGGATCTCTGACACCTTTCCAGCCAGTGACCCAACCACCAGCATACACAACACTGGTGACACCAATCTCATCGGAGCTCCAATGATCTCTCACATGCCCATCTATTGCACACCAAACACCATTTTCGCACCTCACTGTTCCGGCGCGTCAGGCTGCTGTTCCGGTTATGGTTCCACTGGTACTATCGTCCCTCCATTTCGACGCTACCCCTAAAGTTTGGGGTCATTCCATGTTGGTTTGAAGGTTCCCCTTTGTTTTCCTTTTTTCGCGCAATCCCTCTCCACGGTAAACAGTACCATGTGGCTGCTCTGCCTTCTGTGACAGACTTCCCGACGTCTTTTCATTGAAGCTCACCTTTGACCACTGTCGCCCATCGCCTAAGACCGCCATGTCATCCACGTGCGCAGCCAACTCAAAACACTGCCGAACGCAAGACCCTTTTCCAACACATGAAGTTCATGCACACGATGCGTGATGCATCTCCAACGAGCATCACACTGGCCTCCATTGTCATGCAAGCCTTTGTTGACTGCCACCAAGCCATCATTTATCCGGCACAACCACACGGCCAGAACCACCTTCGTTTCTCTTGGGTTTACCTCATTTGTAACAAGCTCTCAGCTTAGTAAGCTTTAGCTTGAGGGGGAATGTTGAAATTAGTAATAAATATGTCATTTATTAAAAATTGATTTGATAGGATCTGATTTAGGGAAAACTTAATATCCTCTAATTATGTGTAATTATTACTATCTATCTATATAAATGAGCATCCCATTGTGTACTCTGCACACGGTTTTCACTCAATTTCTCTTGGTTACTCTTATTTTACACGTTAAGACCGTGAAAGTCTTAGCACTGAACTACCCCCACCAGAACCGAAAAAAAAAAAGGATAATTTTTACCCACAACATACAATTCACACATTATACAGATTACTCATAGTTTCCCTAGGGGGGACCATTAGAAGCAAGAAGTATGGCTCTATGGTATTTTTTAATTTAATTAAAATATAAAAATGTGTAAAAATAATTTCAAATAATAAGAAATATATAATTCAGATAAAAAAGTAAAAAAAAAAAAAAAAAGTTGTTTGGATATAGGGGGAAAAGCAATTTATTAAAAACAATGAAAATAATTAACTTGAGATTATAAGTATTTGAGATTTAAAATGAAAAGGGAAATTTTAGTATAAAAGTGTAAATTTAAACATAATTAAAGCTGAGATTTGAGAGGAAAGTTTTCTTAATGCAAAAGGAAAATTTGAAAACAATCAATAATTTAAAAAAAAAAAATTAAAATATAAAAATAAGTGCTAAATAATGACTCAAATACGTTAAGATGTCCTCACATTCAAGAATAAGTACTCAAATTTATAATCTAGGTGTTGATTAGTTTTATCAACACATGACTTATGAGCAACTAACATAGAAGATGCAAAAATCTATTTAGCAATAACTTTTTTAATTTCCAATATTATATAATGAACTTATTTAGGGACATTGACTGATACTCAAACAACAGCTTACCTTGTGTTGTAATCAGTGATGGCATTTGATGGTTTAACCAATTTATCTATCAAAACCTGAAAAGATAAATATTAGAAATAAGCCATCCCTGTGCAAGTAAATGTTACCAATTTTAAAGAGTTGACAAAGTCTCAATATGTAAAATGGCTACTTCAATTTCTTAAAGATTAAAAACGAGACATAATAAAAAAAAAAAAAAAAAAACAAAACAGAATCTCTATGCAATAGCATCAAGTCCTTTGCAGAAAAAATGTTACGGTGAGCATCATAATGGCAAAAAGACAATAATATCGATGAACAAGCAATGATGAGCAACATAACAGTTTTGTGAAAATAGGTTCTTAGGAAACAACTTCCTAGTTATCAATAGTGCACTATAGCCATTCAAGCCTTTTTTGGGTATTTTTGTCATTTCACGATGTTTGACATCTGATTTGACAATAGCACACCTTTCTTTCACACTTGGCTGGTATTTGAGAGTTGAGATCAAGAAACTCCGCTAAGGCTGACCTCCGTATCTGGTCACTGACCCAGCACTTCAACACCATTTAGGCCAATCCCAAATTTTTTCAGCATGTGTTGTGTTTTCTCTTTTCTTACTTTCTTTCCATGTTGCGTTCAGAGTGGCAGGGTATCCTCATGTTCTATTATTTTAAGAGAAAACTACCATTTTGAATATTATTCAACATCAACAACACGTTTAACCCAAGTTAATCGGGGTCAGTGGTAGATGAACACAATGATAGATCGGAAATAAGACATAAAAAGAGAAAGGGAGAGGGGAAGAAAAAAAAAATGGAAATAAGACAAAAGAGAGAAAAAATAAGCTAAAATAAAAGAGGGGTGAAAGGAAGAGGGAAAAAATGAAGAGGAAAAGAACTAAAACAAGGGAACGACTGGAACATAGAATTACTAATGGGTTTAACCCTCTACCAAGCTTATAGTTTTTCTCAACTCCGTCCTAAGACATACCGTCCGTCAATCAATATTCCACTCCATTAGGTCTTATTTAACTACCTTTTCCCAGGTAAGTTTCGATCGACCTCTACCTCTTTTTGTGTCGAGCTCTTGGTAACAAACTTTTGTTCTTACGGGAACATCCAATAGTCGTCTCATAACGTGCCCAAACCACCTCAATCTATGCTCCCTCATCTTTTCACATAGCGGTACCACTTATACCTTTCGTCGAATATCCTCATTTCCTATCTTATCCATCTTTGTATAGCCACACATCCACCTTAACATCCTCATTTCTGCTACCCCTATTTTATGCTCATGTTGCTTATGTGCTGGCCAGCATTCCACTCCATATAACATTGCCGGTCTTACAGTTGTTCTATAAAATTTTCCTTTTAGCTTAAGGAGAATTTTGCGGTCACGCAAAAACTCTGATGCACTCCGTCATTTCATCCACTCTTCTCTAATTCTATGATTTACATCCTTCATATACCTCTTGACCAAGTAGATGCACTGTGTCTTGATCACCATCTCTTACCCGCGAAAACTCACACTTCATATATTCCGTCTTGCTCTTGTTATCACCATTTTGAATATGATTGATTATTCATAAACAATTTTAACTAACTCTTTTATTATTTCTGAGCATATATGTGTGTGAGAGTAGTTAAATTAGTTAATTTGTAATTATAAACTTAAAAATAGTGGTCATTTTCCCATGCTGTATCACACTATAGCAGTTTTGGGACTGGTCGCTAGACAACTTGGGATGAGATTGATAACTATGCTTCCAAGTTCAACAAGCTTCAGGAAGGAAAAACGTGCCAATTTGTGTGTGTGTATATATATATATATATATCAATGGAAATAGATATACATCGAAACAAACACAAGATATAAAGAATTAAAATATTGATAACTATTTATTGAAATTTTAAAACTAATGACCATTCCTCTTAAAATCAGTAGTAGATGCATTTACTTTACAAAACTAGAGCAGAAAATAAATTCAGTGAATACCTGTCCTTTGACATCTACTAGAGTAATTCTTGTCAGCTCAAAACCTTCACTTGTTATGCACTAAGCAAATAAAAAGAAAATGAAGATTGATCAAGATTACATATGTACAGGATAACCATAAAAAGAATGCCATAACTACTTTAATTTGTCTCACAATAAAGAATGAAGTTACTGAAAATTTTGCCTATGTATTCCAATAAAACCTCAGTCAATATAATTTTCAGCTATGTTAAATGCATTTAGTTTTCATAGGAATTAGTATTTAGGAAATAGAACCCCTTTACGCTTTGCTTTGGAAATAGTCCCCACGTAGTCTGGTAAGAATCTGTACATTCTGCATAACCTAAGTTGTCTAATTAATCAATTTCACCTAACCCATACCTATATCTCTCTCCCTCTCTCTATTTCTCACTTCCTACTAAATTCAACAAGCTATCTCCATTTCAATTTCATGAATATGAAATGAATCCAGTAGTATTGAGTTTTGTCTTAAGTGAAATTTGGTGCATCAATTGTCAATCCCAATTAATGATGCAATGCATTGAGATAAATGAGTTCAATATAATTAAAAAAAATGAAATGAAATGCTGGGGAGATAAAGAAGTCCAAATTTGAAAAGATTGTACAAAACTTTTAAGCTTCATTATTTAAAAACTGATATCACTATCTAGTAGATTAGGAATTTGAAAGAAAATTCTACATGATAGTCCTCTCACATTGTGATTTGTGACTCGTGAATCACCATTTTAAATAAGTTTAATCTCACTCTAGTAAATAAATATTCCATAAGAATAGGGAGTAACACAATATGAACATATTTCCATAAACAGAGAAACTTGCTTCCTTGGACTGGCAAAAATCTGATAAGTTTATCATCATCCAGAACGTCATTTCTAAATGATAAAAACAGCATTTTAAACCAAACTGGTATTGATAGACTTACCATCTCACAATCAAGTGCCAACATCTCATAAAAAGGAGATCCTGAAGGTGCGGGCAAAGTAGAAAGAAAACCTGTAGTAAACCAGTCAAATAAAAAACTTGCCCAGTAAATTTGTTCATATAGATCAACGTATATAATTGCTAGAAGCAGAATAAAAATCACCTGGCTTATTAACAGAATATCCATTCTCTTCCAACTCTTTATCTGTTAGTGTATAGTATGTAACAGGGAAAGGTATGTCTTTTGTGAGCTCCTTAAACGATAGACTGTCTGTATCACAACAACCTTCTTCTGCATGAAAATTTCGCATTTCATAAAGTGATCAAGTTTATTTGGTTACAGGTTATATAATTGCAAAGGAATGATAGCAATGCAATCATGTTTTTGTCAGCAAAAGAACAGCTCAAATGAAGTTGCTCCATGTGGTAAAAGCAACACACTAGCCTTCACTTGTATTTGAATTCTCGATTCAAAACTTATTTTATTAGAACTATAGGGATGGTAATCTTAAAATGAATTAAAAATTAAGAGAAAATGCTAAAGGGTTATCAAATAGGCATAGACGTGAAATCTAACGAACAGACATCACAACTAAGAGTGAACCATGACGAAAGTTACAAAACATATATCACTAGTCTAAGCAATCAATGTAATTTCAAAATAATGACAAATGAGAATTAAACTATGTATATCAGAAGTCAGAACAAATCCCACTGCCATGGAGCCTATTTTCCTTACTGGCTTAACAAGTATTCCATTCTAGATCATTAACAAGCATGTAAACGTATACACACAAATATTACAAAGTATTAATGAGGAAATATCATGAACCATCATTGCCAAGGTTATGTAAAGTATAGTGAGGAATTTTAGCTCTTCCCCACCCCCCAAATATTACAGATACACAAACCAAAAGACAAGCCATTCCTACAAAATTTGAATTTAATAGCTTACTTTTTCAACTCAATCAGCCAACATGCATCAACTATAGTATACACAATAATTTAGCAGAAAGGATTCCAGATTAATGCTATTTCCTTTTTGCTGTGATACAAAACTTTTTTAGAATTAATTAGAACCAAAATAGATGGACTAATATCAACTATATGAGGACTTCCAGGCTTCCGGCCATAGTTGTACTCTTGTAATTTGACTGGGAGAGTAGAAAAACAAAAGGCAGTCCAAATAGCATTATTGACTAGACAACATTTTAGATAGTCCCACTAGGAACTCTTTTTCCATTAAGTTATCTAAAAATGTTGAATAATGAAAGAGTTCTTAACGGAAATCTTTACCATTTTAGATAGTGCCACTAGGAACACTTTTACTATTTTAGTAGTGACAAGAATATACCTACTTTCCCTAACAAAAGAGATTTTCATA
The DNA here is from genome assembly GCA_007407185.1 of Glycine tomentella. Classification (NCBI taxonomy): domain Eukaryota; kingdom Viridiplantae; phylum Streptophyta; class Magnoliopsida; order Fabales; family Fabaceae; genus Glycine; species Glycine tomentella. The sequence goes on from PYAF01002103.1 coordinate 209,609, forward strand.
TATTAGTTTAAATAATGAAAACCTTGTTGAGATGTCAGAGCAGATTTCCCCATAATTGAACTATTCTCGTCCCTTTTCCTTTTCATCTTGCATGTTAGGAGTGCATCTATCGTCTGCATACCATCTGATACACAGCTAGCCAGGAAAAAAAGGAAAAATTTAAGTGCATAGGAATGACATTTTGAAGGAAAGAACAAGTAAATACATTTTCCACAGACCTAAGAGCTAGGAGTGCCCTTGGTTTGCCACAGAATTTTTTTAATCTTGGAAGCATTTTAGACTGCGACAAGAACAAAGATGCGTCCAGGCCTGGCACATAGAGCATAACCACTTTGGGAATAAGAGGTTTATTCTGCAAATCATGAGAGTGCTGCATTAGAGATTGTTGCAAAATAAAATGTGATATACTGTATGGGGTACAAATTGAAGGTCTTGCTATTTAAATTGACAACATTGATCAACACATTATTTGGATGTAAAGGATTGGCCACCATGTATTTAATCTTAAAGCTTTTTAGGGTAGCAATGTTACAATGGCAGACGGCGGAACATGGCAGAAGGCCGAAATTCCGCAATATAAACACACCATTGCACCTTATGGCGCCACCATGGCGAGCCTCCCTTCACAAATTGTCTATGGTGGTTGGGAAAATATCCACCATGGCAGTCCCATGGCCGCTATTTAATAACACTGTAGGGTAGTCTAACAACATTTTCCAAGTTTAATGACATTGTAGCTTAAGACGCATAGAAGATTAAAAAACTTGTCTTTTTGTTAAACTAACAAAAAGTAAAAACTAGTCATGTGAGACAAATTCAAAGCCTGTTAAACGCCCCAGCAAATTATATTGAGCAGAACCACTATATTGCATGGTCCATAACTCAAGCAATATTGAGAAAGAGAATGAAGATATGGAACATTTTACTCCAAATATATCAGAATAACTAAAAATAAAAAAATAAAAACATTCAGATCACTACTAGTGAAACAGAGGAAGTCTGCTGTTGAGAATGTTCTCTGTCTACATCATTTCTACTATCATCTAGTAAGTAGGAGGAGGAAGTAACCCCATTACATAGTCAAGTCATGTCTCCAATAAAAAGACTGTCCTATATTGCTAAGCATATTATACTGAATGAGTGAATTAAGATACATCAATTAAAAGGGTTTGGATATGGGAAAACATAGAGACTGTATATATGATGTACCAAATTGCAAATCAGAAAGCTGAATAGTGAATTAGAAGTATCATGAATTCAGAATTGTAAGATCAATAATAAAAAAAACAAAAATATATTTTTCATTTCACTTATAAAACCGTAGAAATAAATAAGGAAATAGAATAAAGGGTAAAATATGTTTGAGATCCCTGTAAAATTTGAAAAGTATTAATTTCTTCCTTATAAAATATTTTGTATTAATTTGGTCCCTGTAAAAATAAAACATATTTTTTTTGTCCCTCAATGGTAACTCAGTTAGATGATTTGCTAATGTAGCTAACGGATTTAATTACTTTCTCTTTCTACCTAACCAAGCACTCAAAAGACACAAAAACCCATTGTTGTTTCATCTTCCCCCCTAATCTCATTAAAAAGTGCGAGAAAATCGCCCAGGAAGTGAGAGAAAATTGCAATTTATGGGAGTTTTTGACCACCATAAATTGTTTATTTCATTTTGGAGGGTTTTGGCCTCCAAAAATAGTTTAATTCATTTTTCCAATTACAAGTTTAAGTCTGTTAGTCACGTCAGATTACCGTCTAACGAAATTACCACTGAGGACTAGAAAAAATATGTTTTATTTTTATAAGGACCAAATTAATATGAAAAATTTTATGAGGACGAAATTAATATTTTTCAAATTTTACAGGGATCCCGAACATATTTTACCCTAGAATAAATTTTTATTTTATCACAATAATTGGATTTTTTTTCCAAAAAATCTCTCTCTTAAATGGTATTTAAAACATAGCAAGAAAAATCACTTCTTTTTTGTTTTCATTCATCTGTTTGCTTTCTCTCTCCTTTGTTCAATGTTTAAATCTCTGATAACAACACATAGCAGCCACCCCCAAAAACGCTATAGTGTGAGACTGCCCAACCACCAGAGGCTTGCCACTGCTGGTGTGACCAGGTGCTGCCAAGTGTTGATCACCAATTCACTGTGTCTGGGTGCACCTGAACAGTGAGTAATAGCACATCTGAGTTGCATATTTCTCTATCAACAAGATTTTGGCGACATCCAGCCATCAGAGACTTGGTTTGTTGCTCCAATGGCTGTTTGCCTTGCTATCCCAGTATCCCTCTGTGATTATATCACCGGAATCACAAATCAGGACTCATGTGATTCCTAGGACTTGCATGTGATTCCAGTGACAAAACAATTATAATACCCCATCCAATCTGTTCAGATAGGGTGAAGACTCCCATGAACATTATACATGCTACAATTCACGCGTCTCCTACTATTACAAGCAGTTTGGAATACAAGTGCACACAACTAGAAATAAAATTCATTTGATCATATTTTCTGTTGCAAAGTTATTTGTGGAAATAAAAGATGATTTGTACCTTAATAAAAACCCATGACGGCATAAATCCTTCACTGAGCACCCAAGTTACAAGTCCTTGAACATCCTGCTCACAATACAAAACCAATTCATAACTACTTTGATTCAAATTTCAAGTCAAACAATGGTGGTAAAAACCTACACTAAGATTGAGAGTTGAATTATCTTCTGGTGAGTTAAAAACAATGTCTGCCTTGCCCTGCAAAAGCACAACAGATTAATCAACTACGGTTTATTATACCCCAACAAAACAAAACCCCATGAACAAACAAACACAAGCATAACAAGAAAAACTTATTGTCAATGGTAGTTTAGGACAGCATTTACAATACCAAGTGAGCAATTGGCGGTAATCCACACTGGTGTGCATTTATGTGTGTGTATTAACAAATAACAATGTATTACTTCAGAATTTCATGGGACAATATAATCTATCTGTTCATAACGAACAACATAACAAGCATTTAATGAATATGAAGTAGTCAGTTCCTAAACACACGAAAGGGGAAACTAGAAATTGGGAACTCTCAAACCATATCACACCAATTGGATTCCACAAACAATCCCTAATCGGCTAAGAAGACAGTGACATTTTATAATGTTAAAAAGTTAATCAAATCAATGGTTTTGCTTTAACTCAAACCACAACTTCAAAATCAAAGTATCCCATCCCAAAGCCACAGGCACCTCCTCGTCATTAAAACCACATTTTAATCAAAATAAAAGGTCCAAACTTAACCTGCAAAATCTTCTTCTGAAAAAAGAGTTTAACAAAATAAAATAAAAATGAATAACGCAGACATTGAATAGGGAAATAAAGATACGAAAATATACTTCGGGTCCATAAACATCGTAGAACTTGTCGCATTTCTTGTTAGAAGTAGAACCCTCTTCTTCTTCGGCGCCACGGAGAGCTTCGTTTTCGGCTTCCGAGGAACCCATTCTCTCTGCGGCTACTACTTGGGACATAGTTGTTCGGAAACGACGCAGTACAATTATTTTTTTTATTTTTATGGAATTGGGTAAATGGTGGGGACGGATCTTGATTTTTTGTTATATCCATTTCCCTTTTTAGCTAAGCACACTCCCATATCAGTTTTTCAATTTTTTATATTATCAAATATATGTAGCCTTTGTACCTATAACATTCATAAAAATCATTATTCCATAATGTATTTTCTGGAACAATGTTTTGATGTTAACATTCCAGAAAATACTTTTTAGAATATAATTTTATTTTTAACATTCTAAAAATTAGTTTTTGGAATATTATTTTATGTATAAGAAAGTACTTTTTCAGAATGTTAAAAAAAATTACGTTATGGTAAGTTCTTTCTAGAATGTTTAGAAAAACATCCAAAAAAATCATGCAAATAACTAAGACTATTAAAATTTTCATATAGAGAAGAAAAAAAAATGTGTACAATAGTGAAGCAATTGAAGTAGAGAAAACATATAATTAATATTGGCCCTTCTCCATGACTCTAAGAGGTACTTAGTTACAACAACTCAAAGTTTGAAAGATGAAAAGACCTTAACACAAAAGCGAGAAACTGAGCAAGGGGGAAACAAAGGGACACTAGAGAAAGAGATCCAAGGGGATGAAGGGAGTGTGATGAAAGAAAAGAGAATGAATTGTTGCTATGAAAAAAGGGAGTGTGTTGTTGCTCTGAAATTGGAGTATGCGAGGAAGAAAAGGTTTGAAGGTGGGAGGCTATCTAAATAATTTAATTTTAGGAAAAGGGAAAGTGACTATACTTAGCAAAAAAGGAGTGGATATAGTAATTGCCCGAGTCTTTTTGAGGCCGAATAGCTTCAATACTTATAAATAATTGTACATTAACATCATAATTGTAAATTAGTAGGAAACATCAAGATCACAAAATAACTTCCATCATTAACATAAAATTTGTTAGTTTCAGATAGGTCTCTTACATGATACCATTGAAATGCAATTTAGTTCATGTATATTATTATTTTAAAATACAATTTAGTCCTTATAGTTAACATTTTAAATTTACAATTGAAATTGGTCCATATACTTCAAAGTTACGTAAATGCCATCCATTGAGAACGAACATGAATGATGGAAGTTACATTCAAAAACTTCTCTTTTAATTCACTTAAATTTAAGGACTAAAGACTAGAAATCGTTACGGACTTTATAGTTTTATTAATAAAAAAGAAACCATTACAAACTTTTAATGACAAATTTGGTCAATAACTTTCTGTTTAACCAAAAATATCTCGAACCAATAGCATAAGACTAATTTCTTTCAAAATAGAAAATTTATCTGAGTGAGTTTTGCTTCCCATCAAAGTCTTTTCCAATGTATTATTAACTTAATTAAACAACTAAGGTACAACCGTTGGTCTTTTTACACCCTGTTAGTTGTTAAAACATTTCACAATGATTTATAGTTTCAAGAATTAAAAAAATATTCTAATTATATATTTATTCACAAATATCATATTTTAAAATGTAATATGTCTGTGTTCAAAAAGGGAAACATCAAAGAAAGTTTTGCTAGTGTGTGTGTGTGTGTGTGTATATATATATATATATATATAAATATTGGATGCATATGTGATATTGAAAAAGGGCACCATAAGAAAGGACATAAATAACGAACTTCATTCCTACCAGTTACATGTTGGTTTGAAACTCTACAAAATATGTTGTTTTAGTTTCGTTAATTGTCCCTTCATAACCAATTAATTAACTTTTGTCCGCCATCAAACGTATACATAACATACTCAATTCTTGGATTCGGACATATTCCAATAGCACAAATTTTTCATTCAACCTTTTTCGGTTGTGTAGCATGCAAGTAAAAGGTAAAAAAATAGATATGAACATGAAAAGGAAAAGAGAAGAGTCTTTGGCATGCCATGCTGTTAGAGTCAGGGGGAGCTCAAGAGGATCAAAATGTTGAGTCTCTTAGGCAGTAAAGAGTTTAGACTTTTTACATGCCAATTCAATGGATTGGTAGTTGTAATTTGTGTATGTCTAAGATTAGACTTCCTATGATCCATTGCATAAAGCTCATTCATGTTTTTGTATTCATGTTTTCATAAAAGTTTAAGTTTTGTGAAGAAGTTTTTCTGAAACATAAAGTTTTCATGATTGCATAAAAAATCAAGTGTTCCATGTTTAAGTTTTGGAAAAATATTTTCTCACTGGTTTAATCAATTACCAGCAAGTGGTAATCTATTACTTGAGATTTAAGAACACTTTAATCGATTACAAGATTATGGTAATCGATTACATAACACAAAATCACATAATGAACTTTTTGTGATAATCGATTATGGCATGGTGGTAATCGATTAAAACAAAGACTTTCTGCGATAATCGATTACATTGTTCATAAGTCTTTTCCAGAAAGCTCAAGAACACTTTAATCGATTACATGAGTTAATTAATTGATTACATAAGTGAATTACTCAATTATATTAGTGAATTAATCGATTATTGACACTTACAACAGTTTTCTATAAATAGATGAAGCCTGATTTAAAAAAATACACACCACGAAATATCAAAGGATTTTCATAAGCTTTCTGAAGAGAGAAAAAATACAAAGTGTTATTCTGTATTAGTCCCTCAAATCCTCAAGCTTCAAGATTTCTTGAGAGAATTTCGTTTTGGGCAAAGTTTCTAAATAAGATTTTGGAGAGAAAGTTCTGAGATAGTTTTCTTTCAACCTGATTTTAATTTGGTAATCTTTTACATTCATCTGTAATGGATCATCAGGTGTTTTCTTTCCATACAACTTGTTTGTAATTTCTTTTTAGAATTTATGTTTGTGTAATTATAGCAAGAGTTTTTCTTAAAGCTTGTCTAGAATAGATGTTTCTAGAGGGAAGAGTAGAAAAGAGTTTTCTCAATGTCTCGATCACTAAGAGTCTAAGTGAGTTAGATTTCTTGTTCTTGATCTAGATCTGGTTGAGAGTGATTGTATGAGCTTGTAATAAACAGATTGTTAATAGTGGAACTCTAAGTAGTTGGTTAGAAGAACTGAATGTAGCTTCTCTAGGTTGAGAAGTGAACCGGTATAAATCTTAGTATTGACTACTTCATCTTTATCTTTTCTTGTGGTTATTAATTGTCATTCGTTGGTGTATCTTTTCACAATCAACAAAAAAATTCTGGTTGCATTCTTTAAAGACTGGTGTTTGATTGATTGAAAGTGTTTTTGGATTGTTTTGTGATACAATCTTTTTAACTCTGATTGTTTAAGAAATTTTAATTGGCCAAGAACAACCAATTCACCCCTCTCTTGGTTCTTATGTATTGTTCATATTGTTTTCATTTGGTATCAGAGCAGGTTCTTGTGTGTTACTCAAGATCACTACTTTCTTTTTAAAGAAAATGAATATCACACAAATTACCTTCAAGGAGAATGTCTCCCTCAATCGTCCTCCAATGTTTAAGGAAGAACACTTTAGCTTTTGGAAAAATAGAATGCAGATTTTAATTCAATCAAATGACCGTGGTTCATGGAATGCAATAGAAAAAGGTCCTTTGATACACACCAAAACTATTGATAATGAAAATATTTCCAAAGAATGAGATGAAATGACAGACATAGAAAAAAGGTAGTTCAATATGATTTTAAAGCAAGGAATATGATAACCTCTGTCTTGTCGTCTAATAAAATTTTCAAAACTATTAGATGCAAGAGTGCTAAGGAGATGTGGAAAATGCTAGAGATTACTCATGAAGGAACAAATGAAGTTAGAAGATCAAAAAAACATGCCTTGATCCATGAGTATGAGATGTTCAAGATGAGCACAACAGAAAACATCTCTCAACTCCAAACCAGATTCTCACACATCGTCAATCATCTACTTGGTCTTGGCAAAACATTTGATGTAGAGGAAATCAACATCAAGATTTGGGAATGTTTAACAAGACCATGTCAACCAAAAGTAACAACGATCAAAGAATCTAAAGATCTATCAAAGATGTCTATGACTGCACTTTTTGATAAGTTACTTGAATATGAATTAGAAATGTCTCAACTAACACATGCAGATAAAAAAAACAAGAAAAACATAGTCTTGAAAGCCGCATCCTCAAATGTTAGGAAAGATGATGATTCAAGTGGAGATAAAGGTGATGAGAATCTGAACCTAATTGTCAAAAGGTTTGGCAAGTTCATGAAGAAAAATAAGAATAGAAAGTTCACCAAGTTCAATGAAAAGAATGATAATAGCAACAACACCAACTACAATTGCTTTGAATGTGGAAAACAAGGTCACATCAAATCTGAATGTTCAATATAATTAAAGAAGCAGTTAGGTGAAAAGAATGTTAAAGTCAAGGGGAGCTCAAGAGGATCAAGAAGTTGAGTCATCTACAAAGTGTTTTAGACTTTTTTATATGTCAAATCAATTTGATTGGTAGTTGTAATTTGTGTATGAGATGAAACTTCCTAATGATCCTTTGCATAAAGATCATACATTTTTTGCATCCATTTTTTTAAAAAAAAAAACATAAGTTTTGTGAAAAAGGTTTTCTAAAACATAAAGTTTTCATGGTTGCATAAAAAGCTAAAATGTTCAATGTTTAAGTTTGTGGAAAACAATTTTTCTATGCTTTAATCAATTATCAGCAAATGGTAATCTATAACTTAAGCTTTGAGGAACACATTAATCGATTGCAAAAGTATGGTAATCAATTACACAACACAAAGTCACTGAAAAGTCTTCTTGTGATAATCAATTACGATATTGCTGTAACGATTACTTGGCGCGTATTTGAAACATAAAATTCCTATGATAATCAATTACATTGCGAAATAATCGATTACATTGTTCATAAATCTTTTTCAAAAAGTTCAAGAACACTTTAATTAATTAAATTATAGTATAATCAATTACATAAGTGAATTTAATCAATTACATTAGTGAATTAATCGATTACTAACATTTACAACAGTTTTTTATAAATAGTTGTTAGGTATTTTGAAAAGATACAACAACGAAATTACAAAGTATTTTCATTAGCTTTCTGAAGCAAGAAAATATTTCAAGTTTTAAACTCTGTTAAGTCTCACAAATCCTCAAGATTCAAAGATTTCAAAGGAGGGTTTCTTCTTGGGCAAGCTTTCAAAAGAAGTGTTGAAAAGAAAGTTCTGAAGTAACGTCTTCCACCTCTTAAATCAAGTCTAGTAAATCATTTGCATACATCATTACTGGATTATCAGGTGATTTCTTTCTTTACACTTTGTTGTGAATTCTTTTGAGCTTCTTTTTGTGTATTAATAACAATAGGTTTCTTAAGGCTTTTCTAGGATAGGTGTTCCTAGAGGAAAGAGTAGGGATAGGTGTTCTTTATATCTTGATCACAGAGATTCTTAGTGTGTTAGAAGTCTCGTTCTTAATCTAGGTGTGATTAAGAGTGGTTGTGTAAAAATCTTGTAAGAACAATTTGTTATTAATGGAACTCTAACCTTTGTGGTTGGAAGAACTGGATGTAACTTCTCAAGGGTGAGAAGTGAACCAGTATAAATCCTTGTATTGACTACTTCTTTCTAATTTTTTTTGCTGTTATAATTTGTCATTCATTGGTGCAACATTTCTTATTCGACACTAAAAGTTTTTTTCATTGATTGTATTCTTGAGCAGTGATGATTGATTGGTTAGAGATTTCTTGGAGTGTTTGTGATTCGATCTTTATTACTCTGATTGTTTAAAGAATTTTTTAAAAGACCAAGATCAACCAATTCACCCCCCCATCTTGGTTCTTATGTGTTGTTCATACTATTTTTAAAGAAAGCTAAGAAAGATGGGAAATAAAAGAGAGCTTACATTGTATGGGAAGAAAATGCATCAACAACTTCTAATCTTCAAGTGAAAATGAAGAAGCAAATGTTTGCCTAACTTCAACAATTGATGAAGATGACTCAAGTGATGAATCAGAAGTAAATCTTGAACTTAATCAACTAGTTGATGCTTTCAATGAAATGCATGAGGAAGTTCAAAAGATTGCAATCTCTAACAATAAACTCAAAGGTAACCTTAAATGGCATACCACAAAACTAGCTTCAATGCAAGATGAACTTTGTAACTTGAAAGAAGGAAATGAGAAAATTGTTTCAAGCTACAAAGCAAATGGGTGTGTGTGTGCCTCTTTTTCTTCAAAAGTCAATGAAAACAAAGATTTGAAAAAAGAGTTTGATGAATTCAAAAAGAGCCACCTTGAAAAATGCATGACTTTACAAACTGAAAACTCATACTTGGTAGATCTCTTAAAAAAGCTCTATGTAGGAAAATGTAGTTTGAATCAAATGTTCAGTGTGCAAAAGTATGCTGGTGATACATCTGGATTGGGTTACAAACATCAAACAAAACCTTCTCAAAACACCAAGTTTGTACCCCCAAAACAGATGACTAGAAAAAGGCCTTAAAAAACAAAGCATACTAAAAAGACTCATTTTGAAAGAGAATCAAAATCTGTAACATGTTATTACTGTATGAAGAAGGGTCACGCATCTCACAAGTGTTATGCTAGGAGGTTTTATGTGCCTAATGGAGAATGCATATGGGTTCCTAAGAAAAATAAAAAAATAGTTAACCCCTATGGACCCAACCTTAATTGGGTACCTTTCTTTGCTACTTGATTTGATTGTTGCAGGTGTGTCTAAAAGCTAAATCATCATTATGGTACTTGAACAGTGGATGCTCTAGGCACATGACAGGTGATAAATCCATGCTCCCCAAGTGGACTTTAAAGGATGGAGGATTTGTCACCTATGGAGACAACAATAAAGGAAAAATAATAGGAGAAGACAATATTGGTGCAGCTATTCAAAACCAAAATCAGAAATGTGCTTTATGTGGAAGGCCTAAAGCATAATCTTCTGAGTATAAGTTAGCTTTGTGATAAATGATTAAAGGTATCCTTTAATAATAATTGTTGCTTGATATGTGATGACAAAATTGGTGAGGTGATCCATGTAGGAAAAAGAAAAGGGAACATCTACTTGCTTGATATAGAACATGCATTCATTCATAATATAAACTGTTTAGTAAGTAAGATTGATGAATCATGGATGTGGCACAGAAGAGCAGGTCACGTTAACATGCATCACATGAACAAGCTCATAAAGAAGGATTTAGTTAGGCATGGCAACGAGGCGGGGCGTAATACCCGCCCCTAAACCCCCTCCCCGCCCCCTCCCCCATTCCCCGTCGGGTTGTAAAACCCATCCCCATCCCCGTCTCCGTTGGGGGTCGGGTTTTCCTCGCCCCGCCCCGTCCTCGCTATTTCACTAAAATTTAAAAAATAAAAAAATAATATAATTTTTTTATTGAAAAATCGGATAAAAAAGTTAATTATGTAACAAAATAATAATAATAACAAATTCACATTTAAAATATAAGATCATAATTTTAAAATTACAAAACAACATCAATCAATTCAATTAAAAGAAATTAGAAAATAATATATGTTTTTTATTTTTTTATTTTTTTAATATTATTTATTACGGGGCGGGGGCGGGGGCGGGGCGGGTATCAGTAACCCCATACCCGCCCCCGCCCCCGCTTTTGGCTATCTGGGAAAACCCGAACCCGAAAAATTCGGTTTTTCCCATTAAAATCGGGGCGGATTCAGACACGGGTTCAGGTCCCGTTGCCATGCCTAGATTTAGTTATTGGTTTACCTAAACTCAAGTTTGAAAAGGACAAACTTTGTGATACTTGTCAAAAGGGGAAACAAACTAAGATCTCTTTCCAAAACGAAAACTTTGTTTCCACCTCAAGGCCTCTTGAATTGCTTCACATGGATTTGTTTGGTCCTTTAAGAACTATGAGCTTAGGTGGCAATTACTATAGGCTTGTAATAGTTGATGATTACTCAAGATTCACATGGACTTTGTTTCTGAAATCCAAGAGTAATACTTTTAATGCCTTCAGAAAATTAGCCAAGCTTGTTCAAAATGAAAAAGGCAGCAAAATTATCTCAATAAGAAGTAATCATAGTAGTGAATTCCAAAATGATCAGTTTGAAAAATTCTGTGAAGAAAATGAAATAAACCACAATTTTTCAGATTCAAGAACACCTCAACAAAATGGTGTTGTGGAGAGGAAAAATATATCTCTTGAAGAAGGAGCAAGAACTCTTATTAATGAGACAAATTTGCCAAAACAATTTTGGGCTGATGTAGTGAGCATTGTTTGTTACTCTCTAAACAGATTACTCATAAGATTCATCTTAAAGAAAACTCCTTATGAACTATACAAAGGTAGAAAACCAAACATTTCACACCTTAGAGCTTTTGGTTGTAAACTATGGAAAGGAGTCTCTTGGAAAATTTGATGCAAAGGCTGATGAAGCTATCTTCCTTGGATATTCATTGCAAAGTAAAACATATAGAGTTTTTTTTAATAAAAGAACCTTATGCATGGAAGAATCTGTACATGTTATTTGTGATGAATCTAACTACTCAAAAGAGGAAAAGAGTTGTGAAAATGATGCATGACCAATGGAAGATAATGTCACAGTCAATGAATCAAATAAGAAGAAAAAGGATGAATCAAATGAAGAGATTGATCCTTCAACTCTTATTCAAAGGCCTAAAAACTAGAGAACAACAAGAGATCTCTCCCTAGACAACACCATTGGTGAAGTATCTAAGGGAGCATCCACTAGATCATCTCTTAGAAATTTATGTTGTGATATGGCCTTTGTATCTCAAATTGAACCTAAGAATATTGATAAGCATTACCTGATTAACACTGGATGCTTGCTATGCATGATGAACTTAACCAGTTCAAGAGAAATAAAGTATGAGAACTTGTTCCTAGACCTCCTTCTCATAAGCCAATAGGCACCAAGTGGGTTTTTAGGAACAAACTTGATGAAAGTGGTATCATAGTCAGAAATAAAGCCAGATTGGTTGCAAAGGGTTATAACCAAGAGGAAGACATTGATTATGAAGAAACCTATGTTCCAGTTGCAAGGTTGGAAGACATTAGATTGTTTCTTGCATTTACATGTTTGATGAATTTCAAATTATTTCAAATGGATGTAAAAAGTGCCTTTCTAAATGGTTACATAGAGGACGAACTATATGCTGATCAACCTCCTGGTTTTGTAGACTTTAAACATCTAAATCATGTCTTCAAACTAAAGAAAGCCCTTTATGGCTTAAAGCAAACACCTAAGTCCTGGTATGAAAGATTGAGTGACTTCTAATTAGCCAATCATTCACAAGAGGACAAGTGGATAAAATATTGTTCATCAAGAAATCTGCTAGTGACATATTACTTGTTCAAATATACGTTGGTGATATTATTTTTGGTTCAACTAACAATTCCTTGTGCAAGGAATTCTCAATTTCAATGCAAAATGAATTCGAAATGTCAATGATGGGAGAATTAACATTCTTTCTTGGGCTTCAAGTGAAACAAATGAAGAATGAAACATTTCTCTGTTAAACAAAGTATTGCAATGAATTGATCAAGAAATTTGATATCGAGAAAAGCAAGGATGCTGCAACTCCTATGGCAACCACAACTTACCTTGATTCAGATGAAAAAGGCAAGAAGTTTGATGAGTCAAAATATAGAGGAATGATTGGATCACTATTGTATTTGATTGCAAGTCATCTAGATATGATGCTGAGTGTGTGCCTATGTGCAAGATATCAAGCTAATCCAAAAGAGTCACACCTTACAACAGTCAAGAGAATCATTAAATACCTAAAATCAGCTCCAAAAGTTGGTCTATGGTATCCTAAAGGTGCATCACTAAATTTGATTGGTTGTTTAGATTTTGATTTTGCAGATTGCAAGTTAGATAGAAAAAGCACAAGTGGAACATGCCATTTGATGGGAAGTTCCTTAATCTCTTGGTACTGCAAGAAACAATCTTGTGTTGCTCTCTCAACAGCTGAGGCAGAGTACATTGTTACTGGGAGTTGTTGTGGTCAAAGCCTGTGGCTTAAGCAACAATTACAGGACTTTGGTGTTGAATTGAAAGAAATTCCCTTACTATGTGAAAGCACAAGTACTATCAACCTATCAAAGAATCCAATAATGCACTTAAGGACAAAGAATATAGAGATTAGACATCATCTTCTGAGAGATCACATTAAAAAGGGTAATTGCTCAATTGAGTTTATTGATATAAACAATTAATTGGCTGATATATTTACAAAACCCTTTGCTAGAGATAGATTTTTTGCTCTAAGGAACATGCTAGGTATTCTTGATGAATCTAACATCTAATAGCATGGTTATGATGTATCTGATTATATGAAATTCAAATCACAAGTTCATTATGCATCATATTTAGCAAAATTCGAATCCTGATAAATGTCATTATTCATATTACATAATTCTACATGATAATAGATTACGACAAACAATAATCGATTACCAAAGGCCCGACATAAGTCTTGCTTGCTGACTTAATCAATTACATTTGTGGATTAATCGATTACAGTACAAAAGTTACTAATGTAATCGATTACGACAACATATTAATCGATTACAAGATGCTTAAGGGCAATTTCAGGTTAAAAACTCTTTGGAGTAATCGATTACGCTCTCGAATTAATCAATTACATAATGCTTAGAGGTATACCTTCGCCCTGTAATAATCGATTACAAGAGTTTCATAATCGATTACTTACGACGTTTCTGCAATTCTGCACAGCTTTCAATGAAGAAATTTGCAACCTTATCTCCAAATTCAAATTCTGGTTCAGTGAATCCAAACCACCTTGGAATATGAGATAATTGTTATCAACATTTCAAAATTCAAATTTCAAACGAGGAATAGCTCTATAAATTCAGAATCCATAAGCCTAACTCCTCACACCAAAAATCCATTCTCTCCTTCAGCAATATAGAGACTAGAATGAGTCTTAGAGACCTAGATGATCTTTAGCTTAGTGATTGTCTTATTCCGTCTCTAGTTATGTTGTTTCCATTTTCTGATGTTCTGCAATGTTATCTTTGTTGTTTGCCTCTAATGAATTAATGAAATGGTTCTTATGTTTTTCTAATCTTCCTTGCTTATTTCACATTTATTGAAATATTTTGCCTTTGATAAGCCAAAAGGGGGAGAAAAATGAACATATGCTGCAGTGCAAAGGGAGTAAAAACTAAAGGTACAGGGGAGTAAAATAAAATGAAAAGATAAACATAAATGAATATTTGCTCTAACTCTTAATCTGAAATGATATGATATTACATAAGAAAGGGGGAGCAATAAATATGCTTATGATGTATAGAGTTTATGCAAAGAATACTTGACACTTGGTCTTGGCTAGAAGCTGATTCTTTTTAGGTTTTAAGTAAAAACTCTTGGAAACTCTCTCCTAAAAGAACACTAAGGATCAAGATGTTCAATTGAAGTTTGGTATGATCAAAGCCAAAAATGGGGAGATTGTTAGAGTCAGGGGGAGCTGAAGAGGATCAAGAAGTTGAGTCTCTTAGGCAGTAAATTGTTTAGACTTTTTACATGCCAATTCAATTGATTGGTAGTTGTAATTTGTGTATGTCTAAGATTATACTTCCTATGATCCATTTGCATAAAGCTCATTCATGTTTTTGTATTCACGTTTTCATAAAAGCTTAAGTTTTGTGAAGAAGTTTTTCTGAAACATAAAGTTTTCATGATTGCATAGAAAGCCAAGTGTTCCATGTTTAAGTTTTGGAAAAATATTTTCTCACTTGTTTAATCGATTACTAGCAAGTGATAATCTATTACTTGAGATTTAAGAACACTTCAATTGATTACAAGATTATGATAATCGATTATGACAGGAAGTCCATTAATCGATTACATTGTTCATAAGTCTTTTCCAGAAAGCTCAAGAACAATTTAATCAATTACATGAGTTAATTAATCGATTACATAGGTGAATTAATCGATTACATAAGTGAATTAACGGATTACTGATAGTTACAACTGAAAACAATATGAATACACTCAATTCTTTACCTCTAGAGAACACTACTTTAGAAAGCTTGAAAGAAACCTATTTTGATCTTAGTCTTACACAAACTTTAAACAAGACAATTAGCTAGAAAAATTTAAGAGAGACACAACCTGTGATCCTCAGTGAATGAATTGAATGAATGAATGTTACAATCCATTCCAGGTTGCATGAATGTTGATGAATAGAATATCAACTCTCTTGAAGTTCTTTTCAAGGTTCTTGTCTTAACTCATCATCATCAATGAAGCATGTAATCTTTTGATCTCAAATAAGAAATGTATCACTCGAAAAATTTATTTCTTGGACCTTTGAAAGCTTAGAGAATGTTTAGAAATTCATAAACTTAGATTGTAAGTTGTATCTGAAAGCATAGATCCAAAAGCTTTAAATAGAAAACATATATAACAGAATGTAATCGATTAATACGTTATGTAATCGATTATTTTATGATATGTAATCGATTAATATAACAAGTAATAAATTAAAATGTTCTTGAGACAATCTGAAAAATTTTCATAAACAATGTAATCGATTAATACATGATGTAATTGATTAAAGCATATAGTCTCAATTATGAAATAAGCTTTGGTAATCGATTACAATAAGTGGTAATCGATTAAGGCAGTCATGCATATTCTTAAATGAACTTGTGTAATCAATTACATTAGAGTGGTAATCGATTAATACAGACAGACATGTTTTGTATAAAGCCTTGGTAATCGATTACGGATGATTGATAATCGGTTAAGGTAGTCATGCATTTTCTTAAATGAACTTGTGTAGTCAATTACAGTAAGGTGGTAATCGATTAATACAGACAGACATGTTTTACATTTTGTGATGTGTAATCGATTATGATTTGCTAGTAATTGATTAAAGTGTTCTTCATGACTTTTTCAGAGATAAACAGAAGCTGATAATCGATTATCTCATTGTGTAATCGATTAAAGCAGTGCAAAATGGATTTTTCAAAATCTAAATCATGGAATGTTTCTTTTCAAATGCCAACATGAAAACCTTATTTTTTTTCTTAAAACATGTATGCATGAATATTTTTATGCTTTATGCTATGCAAGGATCACAAGATAAGTCTCTTAAACTACTTTACAAATTATAAATGCATTCAATTAAATGACATGTAAAAAGCTAAAATCTTTAAGTGAAAGGGCTTCATCCTTGATCTTCTCTTCAGCTCCCCCTATATCCAACAACAACAATTTTCTATAAATAGATGAAGCCTGATTTAAAAAAATACACACCATGAAATATCAAAGGATTTTCATAAGCTTTCTGAAGAGAGAAAAGATACAAAGTGTTATTCTGTGTTAGTTCTTGAAATCCTCAAGCTTCAAGATTCCTTGAGAGAATTTCATTTTGGGCAAAGTTTCTAAAGAAGATTTTGGAGAGAAAGTTCTGAGATAGTTTTCTTTCAACCTTGATTCCAATTTAGAAATCTTTCACATTAATCTGTAGTGGATCATCAGGTAGTTTTTTTCCATACAAATTGTTTATAATTTCTTTTTAGAATTTCTGTTTTTGTAACTATAGCAATAGTTTTTCTTAAAGCTTGTCTAGAATAGGTGTTTCTAAAGGGAAGAGTAGAGAAGAGTTTTCTATATGTCTTGATCACTAAGAGTCTAAGTGAGTTAGATTTCTTATTCTTTACCTAGGTCTGATTGAGAGTGATTGTATGAGCTTGTAAGAAACAAATTGTTAATAGTGGAACTCTAACTATTTGGTTAGAAGAACTGGATGTAGCTTCTTTAGGTTAAGAAGTGAACCAATATAAATCTTGGTATTGACTACTTTAACTTTTTTTGTGGTTATTAATTGTCATTCGTTGGTGTATCTTTTCACAAACAACAGAAAATGTTTTGATTGCGTTCTTTGAATACAGGTGTTTGATTGTTTGAAAGTGTTATTGGATTGTTTTGTGATATGATCTTTTTAACTCTGATTGTTTAAGAAATTTTAATTGGTCAAGAACAACCAATTAACCCCCTTTTGGTTCTTGTGTGATTTTCATACTATTTTCACATGCTTGCATCATGTAAAGTTGTCATGAGAGTGTTATATTTACATTCATACGTGTATAATAGTTGCAATCTTACTTGTCTATTTATTGTTTACACTATGATGTGACTGTGTATTCATTCCCTGTTAAATATCCTTCTTTGTTTATTGGGAAGATGATGAAGTCATGATAACCACATGGCATGCCACATGCTAATGTATCCATCTTTGTATTTAATTAATTTTTATGTTTTTATATTCCAATGGTAATTAATTTCATAGGCAGATTCAAGAAATCACATTTGCATATTTTTTTCACCCCTTTTTTGGGACGTTTCAGAGATCTTTATGAATAACAGTCAATGCATCAATTTTTATTACTTTGCATGTTCTATGCAATAGAAGTCTAGAATATATTGCATATTTGCCTCTCGTAAAGTTGGGTAGTGACACCTTACATATAAAACAATATTTGAAATTGAAAATATTTAAGCACAAGTTGGAACTGTTATTATGATGTTTTGCTTACTATTAGTTTCATTCACTAATGTCTTGATGAAGATGCTTTATTATTCAAATTCAAAGCACTAAGGCTTATTGTCATGACTTTGGCTTTATATACATGGTAGTTATGAAAATTTACACAACTTATGATTTATGAAGGAATTCAAACAAATTGTTTTTATCTGAAAGAACATTGATTTACATTTAGTTTGTCCCATATGAAAACATTAATGGAGAGAATTTTATTATATTTAGTCACCATAGTTTCATCTCTTTATTTGTCTCTCTCCAAGAAACAACAGACTTCCTAATTCCTAGTAATTCCTCATCAATTCTTTTGAGAATCACAAAAACCTAAGGCAAGCATCAAACTTTTAATGAAAAATTTGATCAATAAATTTCGATTTAACCAATGATATCTCGAATCAATAGTATGAGACTAATTTCTTTTCAGACAGAAAAAATTATCTGCATATGTTTTGCTTGCCATCAAAGTCTTTTCCAATATATTATTAACTTATCATATTTTAAAATGTAATATGTCTGTGTTCAAAAAGGGAAACATCAAAGAAAGTTTTGCTAGTGTATATATATATATATACATATATATATATATATAAATATTGGATGCACATGTGATACTAAAAAAAGGCACCACAAGAAAGGACATAAATAACAAACTTCATCCTGGCAGTTACAAGTCGGTTTGGAACTCTACAAAATATGTTGTTTCAGTTTCGTTAACTGTCCCTTCTAAACGAATTAGTTAATGTTTGTCCACCATTAAATGTACACATAACAAACTCAATTCTTGGATACAGACAAATTCCAACAACACCAAATTTTCATTCAACCTTTTTGGATTGTGTAGCATGAGAGAAAAAGGTAAGAAATAGATATGAACATGCAAAGGAAAAGAGAAGAATATCTTGCATGCCATGCGTGCATCATGTAAAGATGAGAGTGTTATATTTACATTCATATGTGTCATAATAGTTGCAATCTTACTTGTCTATTTATTGTTGACATTATGATGTGACTGTCTATTTATTCCATGTTAAATATCCTAATTCAGTTATTGAGAAGATGATGAAGTCATGATAACCACATGGCATGCCATATGCTAATGTATCCTTCTTTGTACTTAATTAATTTTTGTGCTTTATATTCCAATGGTAATTAATTTCAGAGGCAGATTTAGGAAAGTACATTTGCATAGTTTTTTTTACCCCTTTTTTAGGGGTGTTTCATAGATCTTCAAGAATAAAAGTTAATGCATCACTTTCCGTTACTTTGCTTGTTCTGTGCATTAGAAGTCTACAATATATTGCATTTTTGGCTCTGGTAAAGTTGCATAGTGAAGCAATATTTGAAATTGAAAATATTTAAGCATGGGTTGGAATTGTTATTTTGATGTTTTGCTTACTATTCGTTTCATTCACTAACGTCTTGATGAAGATGCTTTATTATTCAAATTTAAATCACTAAGGCTTATTGTCATGACTTTAGATTTATATACTTGGTATTTATGAAAATATACACAACTTATGATTTATGAAGGAATTCGAACAAATTGTTTTTATATGAAAGAACGTTGATTTACATTTAGTTTGTCCCATTTGAAAACATTAATTGAGAGAATTTTATTCTATTTAGTCATCATTGTTCCATCTCTTTATTTGTCTCTCTTCAAGAAACAACGCACTTCCTAATTCCTAGTAATTCTTCATCGATTCTTCTGAGTATCAGAAAAACTTAAGGCAAGCATCAAACTTTTTATGACAAATTTGATCAATAACTTTCTGTTTAACCAAAGATATCTCGAACCAATAGTATGAGACTAATTTCTTTTTAGATGCAAAAAAGTATCTGCGTAAGTTTTGCTTGCCATCAAAGTCTTTTCCAATATATTATTAACTTAATTAAAAAACTAAGGTACCATCGGTTGTCTTTTTACACAATGTTAGTTGTTCAAACATTTCTTAGTGATTTATAGTTTCAAGAATAAAAAAAAAAATTCTAATTATATATTTTTTCACAAATATCATATTTTAAAATGTAATGTGTCTGCGTTTAAAAAGGGAAACATCAAAGAAAGTTTTGCTAGTATATATATATATATATATATATACATATACAGACAAAAAAAAATATTGGATGCATATGTTATACTGAGAAAGGGCACTACAAGAAAGGACATAAATAACAAACTTCATTCCTGGCAGTTACAAATCGGTTTGGAACTCTACAAAATATGTTGTTTCAATTTCGTTAACTGTCCCTTCTAAACCAATTAGTTAACCTTTTTTTGCCATCAAACGTATACATAACAAACTCAATTCTTTGGATTCAGACAAATTCCAACAGCACCAAATTTTCATTCAACCTTTTTGGATTGTGTAGCATGCAAGTAAAAGGTAAGAAATATATATAACAGGAAAAGGAAAAGAGAAGAGTCTCTTGCATGCCATGCGTGCATTATGTAAAGATGAGAGTGTGATATTTACATTCATATGTGTCACAATAGTTGCAATCTTACTTGTTTATTTATTGTTGACACTATGTTGTGACTGTCTATTTTTTCCTTGTTTAATATCCTTCTTTGGTTATTGGGAAGATGATGAAGTCATGATAACCACATGGCATGCCATATGCTAATGTATCCATCTCTGTACTTAATTAATTTTTATGCTTTATATTCCAATGGTAATTAATTTTAGAGGCAGAATCAGGAAATCACATTTGCATAGTTTTTTTTCACCCCTTTTTTGGGGCGTATAAGAGATCATCATGAATAAAATTTAATGCATCACTTTCCATTACTTTGCCTGTTTTGTGCATTAGAATTCTAGAATATATTGAATGTTTTTCTCTCTTAAAGTTTGGTAGTGACACGTTACATATAAAGTAATATTTGAAATTGAAAATATTTAAGCACGGGTTGGAACTGTTATTTTGATGTTTTGCTTACTATTCATTTCATTCACTAACGTCTTGATGAAGATGCTTTATTATTCAAATTTAAATCACTAAGGCTTATTGTCATGACTTTAGATTTATATACATGGTATTTATGAAAATATACACAACTTATGATTTATGAAGGAATTCGAAAAAATTGTTTTTATCTGAAAGAACATTGATTTATATTTAGTTTGTCCCATATGAAAACATTAATGGAGAGAATTTTATTCTATTTAGTCACCATTGTTCCATCTCTTTATTTGTCTCTCTTCAAGAAACAACAGACTTCCTAGTAATTATTCATCAATTCTTCTGAGTATCAGATAAACCTAAGGCAAACATCAAACTTTTTATGACAAATTTGATCAATAACTTTCTGTTTAACCAAAGATATCTCGAACCAATAGTATGAGACTAATTTCTTTTTAGACTCAAAAAATTATCTGCGTAAGTTTTGCTTGCCATCAAAGTCTTTTCCAATATATTATTAACATAATTAAAAAACTAAGGTACCATCGGTTGTCTTTTTGCACAGTGTTAGTTGTTAAAACATTTCTTAGTGATTTATAGTTTCAAGAATAAAAAAAATCCTAATTATATATTTTTTCACAAATATCATATTTTAAAATGTAATGTGTTTGTGTTCAAAAAGGAAAACATCAAAGAAAATTTGCTAGTACATATATATATATATATATATATATATATATGTAAATATTGGATGCATATGTGATACTGAAAAAGGGCACCACAAGAAAGGACGTAAATAACGAATTTCATTCCTAGGAGTAATAAGTCGGTTTGGAACTCTACAAAATATGTTGTTCCATTTTTGTTAACTGTCCCTTCATAACCAATTAGTTAACGTTTGTCCACCATCAAACGTATACATAACATACTTAATTCTTGGATTCAGACAAATTCCAACAACCCAAAATTTTTATTCAACCTTTTTGGGTTGTGTAGCATGCAAGTAAATGTAAATAGATATGAACAGTAAAAGGAAAAGAGTCTTTGGCATGCCATGCGTGCATCATGTAAATATGTGTCATAATAGTTGTGATTTTACTTGTCTTTTTATTGTTTACACTATAGTGGCAGAGCCAGAATTTTTTTTTTTGGGTGGGTGAACATAAAAAAAATTATATTATAAATAAAAGTATTCTGAAGACTATACAAATCTAATATACAAAAAAATGCAAATCGCAAATCACAGACAGATAAATTGCAAACAAGATGGGTTGATGAACAAGCTGACAAAGTCTAGTGAGTCTTAATAAAATAATTGATAATTTAAAATCAAACTCAAATTAATAATATGGAGATAAGAGACAAAGAAGACACAATTAGTTTTAGCATGAAAAACCCAACTGAATAAAAAATCACAACGTCCAAATTGGATAATCAATCCAATGGATAACTCTACTATGATAATAAATAAGTACCTTTAAATTCTGATGGAGAGTTAAGAATCAGACTTGTCAAACGCTTCTATATGATCTTATAACAATTCTCTCAATGATGCAACCATAAACTCTCTAAAGCTCTAATATTATTTGGAATGGAATGCATACTATCACACAAAAATATGTTTCTATTTATATTAATTTAAGCATACCATTTTAACCAATTTTTGAATGCAACCCTAAAAATATTTTACCATATTATGCAATACAATCTTAAATATATTTTATATTATGCAATACAATCTTAAAAATATTCTACCCTATTTTTGATACAATATTAAAAAATATTCTATACTATATTTGAATGCAATTTTAAAAAATATTTTATCTTATTATGTAATGTAATCTTAAAGATTTCTATTATATTATGTAATGTAATCTCAAAAATATTTTATCCTATTTTTTAATGTAATATGAAAATATTATATCCTATTATATTATGCAATGTAACCTTTTTTATTATTAAATTACTTTTTAATTTTTAATTTTTAATATATAATAAAAATTTTATTAATAAAATTTTAGGGGGGGCAGTGGCCCACCCTAGCCCCCTTATATCTTTCCCTGTTACACTATGATGTGATTATGTATTTATTTCGTATTAAATATCCTTCTTTGGTTGTTGGGAAGATGATGATGTCATGATAACCACATGGCATGCAATATGCTAATGTATCCATCTCTGTACTTAATTAATATTTATGCTTTTTATTCCAATGGTAATTAATTTTAGAGGCAGATTCAGGAAATCACATTTGCATAGTTTTTTTTACCCTTTTTTTGGGGGTGTTTAAGAGATCTTCATGAATAAAAGTTAATGCATCACTTTTCATTAATTTGCCTGTTTTGTGCATTAGAAGTCTAGAATATATTGCATATTTGCCTCTAGTAAAGTTGGGTAGTGACACGTTACATATAAAACAATATTTGAAATTGAAAATATTTAAGTATGGGTTGAAACTATTATTTTGATATTTTGCTTACTATTCGTTTCATTCACTAACATCTTGATGAAGATGCTTTATTATTCAAATTCAAACGATTTGGCTTTATATACATGGTATTTATGAAAAAATACACAACTTATAATTTATGAAGGAATTCGAACAAATTGTTTTTATCTGTAAGAACATTGATTTACATTTAGTTTGTCCAATATGAAAATATTAATGGAGAATTTTATTCTATTTAGTCACCATAGTTACATTTCTTTATTTGTCTTTCTCCAATAAACAACAGACTTCCTAGTTCTTAGTAATACCTCATTAATTCTTCTGAGTATCATAGGAAGCTAAGGCAAGTATCAAACAGTAAACCCTGTTTTGAATGCCAGATTTCTGTAAGATTATTTTGATTTCCTATTGTAATGTTTGGTACCCCAACAAATCACTAAGTTTCCTTTTGAGGGGAAAGGGTGTCTAAATTAAGTAATAAAGGAGTATTTGTAAATTTAATGAGCTTTTACCTGCTGTTGTCATGGCCATTTTGAAGCAACAAGATTTTAATTTATGCCATCATTATTCAGGAATTATTTGGAAAGTAATTAAAATGTTTCAAATTCTAGCAAATTGATCAAGGGCACTCTTGTTTCACTATGTGTAGCTAATTGCAGGAAACCTTTCTATGCAAAACAAAGTATATACATGATATTTTCTCAACAATCTAAGTGACAATAAAAATTATAATGATGCTTTTTATCACGTGCATATGCTCATCTATTTAATTTCTCCAAATTTGTTATGTTAGATTCATTGTTGCAATCTCGTAAGTTTGTATACTAATTAATACCTAATTGCCTAATAACTATTAAATATATTTTAGGTTGGAGGAAAGGGTGGAAATTGGTGTCTCTGAAGAAGAATTAGATGCTAGTGATGCTTCATACATAAAAAGATCAAATAAAATTGGTGCACCAAAAGTTTCCAGATGTGGAAGAAGAAGAAGAACAACGACTGGTAAAAGTCCAATCACTCAACGGACAGCGAGACATGGCTCACACAAACTGTGCAAATTTGATTTAGCGGATCAAAAATGGACAAATATGATTCCAGAGTGTCCAACATACCACCCATCAGAGCATGAGTTTGAACATCCTTTAGTTTATCTGCAGAAGATTGCTCCTGAGGCTTCTAAATATGGTATTTGATAACTGGTTATGGATTTTTTTCTCTTTTAATTACATGTAGTTCATCAGTGTGTTGATGAGGTAAGGCGCTTCATCTGTCATTAAAAAGTTTATACCAAGAATTCCCTTTGTATAAGAAATTGATGCAGAATATTAGTATTGTTTGTAAATAAGTAGGCATTTTTTGCCATATAATGTACAATTGCTATACTGACTTGATTATTCAGATGCTGATCAGCATGATCACTTTTATCTTGCAAATACAAATGCACGGATTCTTTTAGAAGTGAAGGAGGGGGGAAATGAGGGAAATTAGATGGATAAAGAATTGAAGCTCTCGTGCATGTCTGAGTTTCCTTCAAAATTGAAAGGAAAACCCCCTATCCCCTAAATTTGATCTTCTTACATCCATTGTTTTTGTCCTCCTAAGCATACTAGGGATGCTACTTAGTGACTCTGGCAATTCTCCATGTACTTTCCTTTGGCCTTCTTTCTCAAAGTGTCCAAGTCACAAATTAAAAGGATTTATTTTAAACTAGAATAATTTATTCAAACAGGACAGAATTATCTACAATCTAACAAGTACTTATTGCATTTATCTGTCTTTTTTTTTTTTTTTTTTTTTTTTTTTTTTTTTTTTTTTTTTTTTTTTTTTTTTTTTTTTTTTTTTTTTTTTTTTTTTTAACATGTATGCTTATAGTTTGATCCTCATATTTCAGATATAGGCAAAATTGTTTCTCCAATTGCAGCCTCTAACCCAGCTGCTTTTGTCTTAATGAAAGAGAAAAAGATTTCAAGTTTGAAACAAATGTACAGCCTCTTTAATTGGAATGAAAAGGATATAATGACCTTTTCTATGAGAGGCAGGTAAAACAATATCATGTTTTTAAGCTTTTGCGCTGCTTAATTTATGTAACATAAAATAATTGTTGGTTGTAATTGTTTCAACCAGAAAATATACATATCATGACTTTGAGGCTCTTGCAAACAAGGCCTTTTTTAGTTGATTTCATAGTTCTAGAGACCTTCCTTCTTCTTATGTGGAAAAGGAATTCTGGCATGAGATGGCTCATGGAGAAAAAGGAACAGTTGAGTACGGAGTCAATGTCGAAGGTAGTGCCTTTTCATGTGATCCTAATGACAGGCTTGGAACAAGCAAATGGAATTTAAAGGTTGCTTTTTCAGATTCTATGCTGACTTCATTCCTTCTTTTACCATCAGCACTCCAGCAACTGATTTTTGGTTGTCATACATTGCTTCTAAAGAAGTAGAGTCTGCTATTAGAAGTTAATGTATTGATTGTTATTTGAAGCAGCATTCTTTTTTATGCATGTATTTATTGTTTTATTAATATTTTGCATTTGATTTCAGAATTTTTCACGGCTTCCACAATCCCTGTTACGTTTAGTTGACAGGGAAATTGCCGTAAGCAAGCAATTTTAGAAACCTAAGATGAATTCAGATGTTAACAATTTCTACTTTCTAATTCCTATGCAAAATTATAGGGAATAACTGATCCTATGCTTTACATTGGGATGCTGTTCAGTATGTTTTGCGTGGCATGTTGAATATTATTTGTACAGGTATATCTAAGAACAGTCAGCTTTTCCACTTCCTTAGCCGTTGATCATTGTTTAACCGTAACTTAACTTTTGATATATAATTGTCTTGTTCACAGCATAAATTATCATCACTCAGGTGCAAATAAAACTTGGTATGGCGTGCCTGGCCATGCAGCATCACAATTTGAAAAGACTGTCTTACAACATGTGTATTGCAATAAGATTATAACAAAACATGGAGAGGATGGAGCTTTCAAATTTCTAGCACAAAATACAACCATGTTCTCACCAAATGTCATGTTACAACATGATGTGGCAGTTTACAAGGCTGTACAAAAGCCAGGAGAGTTTATCATCACCTTTCCTAGAGCATATCATGCTGGATTTAGTCATGGTAAACTGTCATTCTATTTGTAGGTGTCAATGCAAATTTTTCTAGACATGTACTACTACATATAATGATACAAACTCTAGGTTTAGATATGGATTAGAGTTTAATTTTCAGGCAGGCTCAGGCTAAGGATTTTTATATTGTTAACCCATCAAAAGTCATGTTAAGTATAACTTTTAAAGTAATTATTATAGAAGTCAACAAACTTATTACACACATGACAATTTATAATAGGATAAAAGTGTAAAAATATTTTATTCTGTCAATACATTCTAATTAAATTCTATCAATTATTTGATTCTTTTTGCTGATCCTAGGTTTTAACTGTGGAGAAGCAGTAAACTTTGCCAATGGTGATTGGTTTCCACTTGGGGCTACAGCTAGCAGGCGTTATGCACATCTCAAAATGATGCCTTGAATTTCATATGAGGAACTTCTTTGTAAAGAGACAATGTTGGTTTTCAAGTCCTCAAGAGTCAGAAGTTCCAAGAACAAACCTGAAGACACAACATCTTATCTTCAGGTTGCTTAATTATTTAAATGTTTCTATTTTTTTTTTTTACATTTTTTAAATTAAAACTGAAAGCAAAATAATCCTTGGCAGAGAGAAAAAAGTGTAAGAGGAACTACTAGTTCTCTAGGGGCTGCATCTAAACCGAAAACAAAATGACTGACAGCACCAAGCACGGTTTTGAAAGGAATAAGTCAACAATGAAGCATTGGAGAAACAATGGGCTTCCATCTGTGAGGTGTGCCGAAAGGCCAGGAATCATTTATAACTTGAGAAAATGCAAATCAAAATTCATTTAGTCGCAGCAGTAACTTCCTTGGGCAACTTCTAACAATTGAGTCTGAAAAAATAAAATAAGATACTAATCTTCTTTTCTCAATTCACAGGACAGCCACTTATCACAGGACAGCCACTTCTCAATTTAGTATAGTGAATATTCTGATTCTGATGGGGGTATGTTGTTGATCCTATTCCTTCCTTCCTAAAAATAACATACTTATTTTTTTTTGCAGACCAAATATTTATATATGGATGTGGCGGTGAATATTATATTAGTGTTTAGGTGTGCAGGTATATTCTTGATCCTATTCCTTCTATATATTTTTATAAAGGTGTGCAGGTATATTGGTGTATGGATTTGTGCAGCTGCATCAAATGCCGGTCTTTTAATATCTTTTAATTTTTTTGGATTTTTCCTCTGTTTCATTCCCTATTATATCGGATTTCTTTTGGTTTTTTTTTTCACCCACCAAGTCCTAATATCCAAGAATCCTTTAAATGAGTAAACCAACTGTATTACCTCTCAAGTCTCATGTGAAAAAAACACTAAAGTAGTCATAGAAGTATTAGAAATCATATTTAATAGTCTCTCTAATTTTTAAAAGAAAATCTTTAAATTGGTGTTTGAACTTTATTGAAATACCTCAACTTAAGAGACTAAAGTGATGAATGTTCAATACATCAATTCTTCCATTTTTTTTTGTTTTAAATAATTGCTTCAATTGATGTCGTTTGGAAGGGAGAGGCATTTCATTTTATGCAAATTTCATATTTTTGTCTTATTCTGTTGTACTGCACAATCTGTTTTATTCTCAAACTGAAAATCATATTCTTTCACTCAGAATTCTTGCCACATTGAGATGCAAAATTTCAAGCTTCTCTCACGCGTTTGAAGATTTCAGTGCTTCTTCCTTTCATTTTAAATTCACAATGAAGTTTAGTACAGTATAAGCTTTTACAAAAATTTAGCTGTACAATGTTCATATATTTGTATTGTTTTTTCCTGTGTTTATTGGACCTCGTAAGGTATTTTTTATCAATGTATTAAAAAGTGGAGAGGGTACATGCAGTAAATTGACGAGGTTTGATATTCACCCCATTCCTGGGCACCATTATAGGACTTCTGGCAATCATTTCCCAAACAAGAAAAACTAAATAAACAAATTCTAACAGCCTGTTAATATGGCTACATATACGAGGCAGAATCCTATGATTATGGAGTTGCAATGACATGGATTTCAAGGCTGTTACTAGAAGAGTTGCCAAACCTGGTAAGTTTATCAAGGGAGAACATGATTTCCAGACTTCGAATTACTAAAGTGTTGGCCTTGCCTTGCCTTCCCTCTCTCCATGATCAACAGAAATGCACCCTAATTTCAATTCATAAACTACTTGGTTTCAATTAAGAATGTGTAATGTAGTCATGATGGTTACATTTTAAACAAATCCCTACAGCAAAACTGTTCTCATCCTCTATGTTGTGAAGTTAGACACATGAATTATATCTATACATGTATATTTACAAAGCAGCACCCAGCAAATAAAACATTAAGCCGTTTTCTAAATACATCATATTCTACAAGGTGGAATGCAGAGGCCAGAGAACAAGCAGGAGACAACTTTTTCCAATTGCACAATAGGGCGCTGCACCTCAAACTTATAAACCATTCCATACTTTAGAGATTTCTATCAGATTCCTCCTTTTCAGTATAAAATTCCAAACTTGCACTTCCTTTTGAACCTTGCAGCAGCACAAATATACATGAGAATTCAACCAAATCAGGACACAATCCAAAAGATTCTTTGATGCCATACACGTTTGGCACCTGAACCCTGACCCTGGGTAGCTAGAACCAAGCTTGTATCATCAATCCAGAATCTTTTAGATTCTGCTTGCAGCCTCAACCTGCACCTAAGCAGCCAAAAACACCTCTTTGCTTTCTGAGAAAAACCTCTATTTATGAACAAGTTAAATAAGAGAGCTACTAAAAAAATTAAATTACATATGGGAGAAGTTTGAATCGTTTTACCTCATTTATTTTCATTTTTATTTCCTATAAGTGTTTGCCTAGAAATTTATCCAAACTTATTCAAAATGCAACATTTATAAAGTTTTAAGAAGATATTCCTGTGTAACACAAAAAGAGAGAAGATATTCCTGTGTTTCCTACAACACTGACAAATGAAGATGCTACCTAGCACATTGTGTTGATAAGAAGATCAGCCCTGAATTGTTAGTGTTTCTGTCTCCGTTTCTATGCACATAATTTCTTGTCATCACCAAACACATCATTAATATTATGACTTTTATGAATTTGAAACAAACTGGATTCATCATTGATATTGTGGTGGCTATCATCACAAAAGCAAAGTGATGGATCAAGTCCACTAAATTTTAGAATTAGATTGTTACGGGTGAGTTTAGCACTGCCAATAAGCCATATATATAACATCCCACACTGAACATTTTTTTTTCTTAAACAAGCATAATTTTTGTTACCATTAAAATGCAATTTAATTCTTGCATGTTATCATTAAAAACAATCTAGTCCTTATACCTAAGCATTACAAATGATATTGGTCCATTAACTTCAACAAATTTACTTAACTGTCATCCACTTTTTAGAACTTTTTTTAATTTACTTCAATTTAGGGACTAACGACTAGAAACCTCTATACCCTTTTAGGGATTAATTTGAACATTTAGCTTCTTTTTTTCCTTATAAAAAAATTACTGAAACCTGCTTTTATCAAAGCTCTGGGCTGAAATAAATTTGGTCTACAAATATATTGCGTGATTAACTCTTTTTTTTTCTAACCCAACACTAACCGATAATCCAAGACTACTTTCTTTTGAGACAGAAATTATTGAAGTTGATTTTGCTTTCGATCAAAGTCTTCTCCATTGCATGATTAACTAAAATAAACAACTAATGTGCCACCATTGGTCTTTTGCTCCCAATTAATTGTTAAAACATATAGCAATGACTGATAGTTTTAAGAATAAAAGAAACACTCTAATTATATATTTGTTCACAAACATTTGTTACATCTTTCACAAATGTACCAAATCCTACAAGTAATATAGAATAGAAAATTCAAGTATCATTTTTTCAAAGGACTTGTTCAATCTTTGACAATTTACACACTTTACTATTTAGACAAAATATAAAGCGAACTTGAAATATCAATGATTAAAACCAAGATAAAGATGGAAACATGGAAATAAAACTAATAAAAAAAAGTTTTTGATTCTCAAGGATCTAGATTGCAGCAAGGACTTACGAGAAACGATGATAATGTACGTTGGGGTTCAACTTCAGTAAACCACTCCCTCATGCATACACAAGCTAATAATCAATATTTGTTTATCATTTCTTTATTATCACCAACTCATAAAAATACTCATTTCCTAATTCCTTACAAGAAGAGTCCAAGTCCCATGACTATACTACCAATCCCTTGTTCCAATCCCTTGCATAGCTTATCCAAGTTACTTGCTTTAAGAAAAGGATGGAGTCAAAGGTGACTAATGGGGTTTGCTCAACTCCTAGCAACAAAACCCATTATATGCTCTTCTCAGGTTCATAGTTCAAATTTGAAAGCACGAGAAAACAATCTGAAACTATCACTCATCATCACAACCCAACACTGTATTTACCCACTGCATGCCAAAGACATGTATAAAACATTGCCACCATTACAATAACAATTCTCATACACTACTGCCAACGCACAACCTTCTGTAAACAATACGAACCACACTCCCACAACATCAACATAGAATCACCAATGCATAATGCCGATGGAGACCGCATTTGTAATTCAGCGCTGGAAGTCAAATTAAAAGAAACAGTTAATATTAGTATCAGAAACAGGACAAGAATCAGAGCAAGGATTCAACGTACTAGATCTTAGGAATCAAGCTTCCATAGGGATTGACCCAAAGAAAAGAGAACTTGGAGAGCTATGATTAGGGAAAGAGAGAATACTATAATCATCAAGAAAACCCATTATGCAAAATTACATGGATATTTGTATTTATAACAGAGAACAATAAGAAGCTGTGGTAACATAATGGTAAACTCCTAACTGACTACAGTTACACAATCTCATAGCTAACGAATTGACCCTTGATTCTGTCAGGCATATATCTATGACTAGAGAACCAACCCCTAAGGAGTGAATACTACAACTGCAAATAATCATAAAGGATGGTCGCAGTGATTCAAATTGTTGCCACTTGGAGTGACAGATACATTGGCAACAAACCCTAATCCTTCCCTTGAGGTTCTGCCCTTGACCTGTACCACCTTCACGTCCTCCTTGGCGTTCTTCCCAATCCCCATCCCTTCCGTCCAGCCATACCCGGTGAGCAACGCCTCGCCGAAAACCTCGACGGGAACATCCTTGAACTCCTCCAACCCCTGGTCCTCCGGCAACCTCTGCAGATCTTCCTCCAGTTTCAGCTTACTGAGAAGCTCGATCTCCTCCGGAGTGCGGCGCCACCGCTTGGTGCTGTGTTCGTTGTCTTGTTGGGGTTTCCACTTGTTTTGGATTGGGGGTATTGTGATTTTGGGGTTTTCGGGTTTGGAAGGGTCGAATTCGGTGATGGACTGTTTGGTTCCGTCGCTGCTGTCGTCGTCGTTTCGGGTGGTGGAAGTGTAATCCAAAGCGTCCACGGATTTGGGCTTGGATTGGGGTTTTGTGGTGGGGATGGAGAAAGACAACTTCTTCATGGTTTTCGTTCTATGGCAAAATGGAGAAACAATAACAAATTATTTTGTACATTTTTATAACCAAGATTAGTCAAACGGTGGGGACTAAAAACATTTGGTATCAAAATTAGTCAATTTTCTTTTTCAGTATTAAACACATAATTAATCCTAAAAAATTTTCACAACGTGATCACACAAGGCACAAGTGAGTTACTTATAATATTAAATTTTTAAAAACAACTATTTGATTTCATTTACTACAATTTTTTTTAAAAGATATATTTTGTTTTATAATTAAGAATATTATACATCTAAATTATATATATATAATTATTAATAATAAAAATTACTCATTTGGTGTAAATATTTTTTAAACAATTTTATCCTCCATCAATTTATATTTTTTAACAATTATTCCACTACTTTTTAGTTAATTACTTCTTTTTCTTATTTTTTTAACTTTTAAACCTTTTTTCTTCTTCTTTTTTATTTAAAATATACAGAGACACAAAATGTTTCTCTTTTCCTCGTACTCAATACAAAAAATACTACAATTGATTTTTACTATTAAATGTGGGTAAAAAAATTTGTACTACTCATTTTGAGATTATTATTTTTAGTGATAGATCCCAAATGAGATCTTAGATCACTTTTTGGTAGATCCAATAGTGTGTCAAGTAGGATTGAATATCTCTTAAGACTTTTCTATTTTTTTTTCTTTAGTAATAGATCTTATTTTGAGATCTTAGGGAGAGAAAGGGGGACAAATTATTTTGTTTTGAACAATGTACATATCTTAAAGGTTCTTCTATAAGAACTCATTATTCATGTTGGAGATATGTTCACCTTCTTTATTGAGAGATCTAGTGAATACCAGATCTTGAGCTCAAGATTCTTACTCAAGATCTTACACTAAAGATGTTATAAGCCTAATATCGATTTCTCAATTTCAAGTTTTTTTTATAATAAATAGTAGTTTTTTTTTAAGTAAGAACTAAGAAGTGGGTAGCTGTTCTACTTAGTGAGAACAGAAATGTCCAACAAGTGATGTTGGATGTTTTGATGTTGGATCAAACTCTCTCTCTCTTAAGAAGCTTATGAATATGAAGCAACTTAAGGAAGAAGATCACAGCACAGTAAACACGACACGTTGGGGGGTGCAGTGTGTGCTTGTGTAAAAGGAACAGAGAGAGCCAGAATTGTGTACCTTTCACCATGGCTAAGGCAATATTTATACCTGGACGTTGATAAGGTGTTTGAGGCCCATTATCTCAGGCCAAGCGGTTGAACTCAAAACCACTCTCCTTGATATGCGGAGATTCTGGTAACTGTAGATCGTAACGGTTCCTCCCTTCTTTGGGGTGGTTAGTTCGTGGAGAAGAAGATAACATTAAATAAAATATATTATTTATCCGTAACAGATGCCCCTCAGCCAGGTCTTCTAGCATTCTGGAAGGCCGGGATGTATCAATAATGAAGCCGACTATGCTTTTTAGGTAATAATTAAGCAGGGCTTGGTTCGATGTCCGAACCGACATGATCATCGTCCGAGCCGATATACTCACTACCCGAGCCGAAGTGACATTCATCCAAACCGAGATGATTGATATCCGAGCCGAGATGATCACCATTCATACCGAGGTGTACTTTGTACCTGCCCCTTGTAAATATGGCACATCATCTGACCAAGTCTGTCAATTACTCCTTGTCGATTCCAATGTCGACCTGCTCTTGCCTTTTCACAGCCGCCTGGACAGCTATAAACATGGAAGAATGGAACGCCTACGATCATAGGGGAATGGAACGTCCTCTTTCCCTTACTTGCCACGTGTCCTGTTCGATCAGTCTTTATCCTTCTCTTGCACGCTTTAATCATTGCTTTTCTGTGCTAATGGCATTTCTGCCCCTTCTGCGTTTTTCTATGACCAGCAGTTATTACTCAATTTTTGAATTCTGGCGGTTACACTTCTTGCTTAATGCGCCCTTTCCGTTTCGTTTCATTAAAACATCTTTACTTCACACTAATCTTCACATTTTCTGCATTTTCATCTTCTTGGTGCCTTTTCTGCATCTGTCGCACTTCTGCTTTCTCGCTTCTTCCAGCATTTTTCTGGGGTTATTTGTTCTTCGCTACTACTACTTTCTTTGCCACCTTCTTCTTATCCAGGTATCTTTCTGTTCATTATCCTTCTTTCTTTTGCTGGTATTATAACTTTTTACATCTTCTCTTCTTCTGTATGAACCCTAAATATCAACCTCTTCTGCACGTTTTTGCCCCTTTACATTCCTCAGTTTTTTGTGCCTTCTTTCTTCTTCATCATGAAATATACTCCTGAGGAAGAAAAGGAAATTCGCAACTCTTGTTCCCCTCGTGCTGCCTTTTGGCTCTATGGTTTGCCCCTTCCTGAAGAAGAAAAAAGGAAATCCCTGCTT
This sequence comes from Glycine tomentella, assembly GCA_007407185.1. NCBI lineage: Eukaryota > Viridiplantae > Streptophyta > Magnoliopsida > Fabales > Fabaceae > Glycine > Glycine tomentella. The sequence continues at coordinate 244,108 of PYAF01002103.1, forward strand.
CGAACCCCTTCGGGTCCAGGCAATTCCAAAGCCCCTACCCCAAAGCCTCCTGTTCCTTCCAGATTAGGTCCCAAACATCCCAATCATTCTAGGTTAGGGTCTTCTAATTTGGGGTCTTCATCGCGTCAAAGATCAGCAATCCTTGCTTCCCAATCTAGGGCCGCTAAATCTAGGGCATCCCCTAAGGACTTCATCCCTTCTAGTGATGCCCCTTCAGATGATTCTAAAACCTACCCCTTAGCCGAGCCAGGTTTTGAAGTTCAATACGAACATTGTTCGAAATGTATTGAAGAGTTTATGTACCTAGCAAGTAGGGATCTTAATAGGCAGGCCGAGGACCTGTTGGACCATTGTCGTCATAATCCTATCTGGGTCCCCAAACCTGTCCCCACCGAAATCCCTACTCCACCACTCCAGTCGGGTTTCAATGCCGAGGTGCCGGCTGCTGTTGAAGAATCTGCCAAGCCGACTTCGGCCTCTTCTCAACCCAATCCATTGACGGTTCTTCTTCCAGGTACTTGACTGATTGTTTTCTTTTTTATTGTTATAGGTAGCTATGGATCCAACCGTCGCCAGAACCGTTGACGAATCCGCAACCGGGTCTTCTTCCCAAACTCTCTCCCCTGCTCTGACAGGTAGGTTCCCCTGGGTTGCTCATGAGGTGTTACAATACACCTCGACGATGAGTTCCGAGGACCTTGCATCCCTTCCCCTTGGGGATCAAGAGGGTTTCCATGTTTGTCTTCCCCGCCCGGGTGAGCCTGTATGCTCTACCCGAGAGGGTAATGACCCTGATTTCTTTTTGTTTTACAAAGACATAATCACTCGGTTGGGAGTCCGCCTTCCCTTTACCGACTTCCAAATGCAGGTGTTAGAGCACCTGCAAGTTGCTCCTTCCCAGATTCATCCGAATGGCTGGGCTTCTATGCAGGCTTTCGAAATTCTTTGTCAAAAACTAGAGGTTCCCTGCACTTTTTCCTTATTCTTTTATTTTTTCTCTGTCCAAACTAACCGATCGGGCAAAGAACCCGCCGACCGGAAAGGGTGGACCTCTTTCCAGGGTCGGAAAGACCGCCAATGCGATCACCGGCTTTTCTCTCTTTTTGCCGAGTCTTTTAAAGGTTTTAAAGACAAATTTTTCAAAGTTGTTGCCGAACCCGGCCAATATCCATTCTTTTCTAGATCTGAGTCTTCTCCGGGATTATGGAAGTTTCCTTTATATTGGACTTCCACCCACCATAATCTTCCTTCCGCTGCTTATCGAACCGACGAGACTCGGTTGTCGGATTCGGATGCTTCTTCTGCGGCTAACATATTAGCGTACAAAGCCTCGAACAACTTGGCTCCCATAGCATATTATATTCAGTGTGGTTAGTTTGAATTGCTTCTGATAATTGCTATTGCCAATACTTAATACTGGTTCTGATTTTTACTTTCTTGATGCCGTGCAGCGACCGAGATGAACACCAACCCTGCTCCCCGGCCAGCTCATCTCGAAGCCCTGAAGCTTCGTCGGAGGAAACGAAAGCGGGTCAAGGACCAAGGTCAGAGGGCGGCCGACGCGTCTAGGTCGTCCCCTGTTCCGGCGGAGCCGATTACTCAGGCTCCTTCATCCCCTCGTCCATCTTCTCCTGTGGCCCCTCTTCCACCTTCTCCTGTGGTCGAGGTACTCACCGACGTCCCTGACGAGCCCATGGCCGACGTCATTGTGGATGCCCCGGCCGTTGCTGATGCTGCACCGGTACCCGGGCCTTCCGAGGATCACCTCCAACTGTCCCCTCGAACTCTCTGGGACCAAGGTGTGACTCGGGAGCTTTTTCATGTTCTCCGGGCACCCAAGAAGTACTCTGACCTGGTTCCCTTCGACGATGCCGACAGAGAAGAGTTGGGTGCCTTGGAGTTGGCTTGCTACAAGACGGCCTCCTTGCTCGGGAGTTTAGTAGCTTTGAATAAAAAAGCTTGCAAGGGGGCCGCTGACCTTGAGGCTTCCGAGAACGAGGTCCGGCGGCTGCAGCAGGAGCTGGATCTTGCTCGGGAAAGTGCTGCCACCTCAGCCAAGGAAATGGAGGCATCCCGAGCGGAAGCCCAAGAGGCTCAGGAGTCAGTAGTGAAGCTGACTGCCGAGCTTGAAGCTGTTCGGGCTGAACAAGGGTCCTCGCGGGTAGAACTGGAAGCTTCTCGGGCGGAAACGGAGTCCGCCCGAGCTGAGGCGGCCAAGTTCAAGGAATCTGCTGCTGCCTACCGGCGTCGGGCTGCTGACGCCAATGTTAGATATAAGGACCTGCTAGACTTTAATGAGAAAAAGATCAAGGAGGCGGATGAAGCCTACAACGAGCTTCAATTTGTCCAATCTCAGCTCGCTAAGTCTTCTGAAGCGTCCTTCAACAATGCTTTGGCGCAAGTCCGATTCCTCAACCCCGGTGTGCAATTGAACACCGAGGGAATGCACTTCAAATCTTATGTTGGGAACGGTCAACTTCTGACCCTTTCTGACGGTGAAGAGGAGGAGCCGAGCGCAGCAGATTCACCCGAGGAGGTCCCAGGTCCGAGCGGCGGAGGAGATTGAAGGGCCGGGATGCCGGTTTTATCTTGTATTTTCTTTTTCTGCACTTTCTTGTTACATACTTTTGTCGAACAAGTATTTTGCACTTTTAAGTAATATTCGTCGGCTTTTATAACTTGCCGTTTATTTCTTCCGTATAGTGGCTCCAACGGCCAAGTATATTCAATTCATCAGTCGATTTTTATCGTCGGCTTATATAGCCAAATATATTATTTAACCCGAATCACTTGTTCGGTATTAAATGTAATGTAGGGATCATGTTCCCGTCTTAGCAACTGTTAATATACTCGTAACATTATCCTTTAGATGTAATTCTTTCGGAAAAATCCGATGATTCACCCGGGATTAAATAGTTACGCCGGCCTGATCAGGACCGAGTTAATATAAAACAACGACTAAGCGCTCATAATTCGTGCACGAAAATATTCCT
>PYAF01002104.1:0-16908 GCA_007407185.1 Glycine tomentella
ATATTTTCATTTTCTGTTAAGTTTAGTTAATTTACTTCACCTGCAACAAATGAAATATCGTTCAACCTACTTGTACATAACTATTGAACTGTTTAATTATATTTGGATTAACTGAGTAAGCTCAAGTCCCTGTGGAGACGAACTTTATAAATTTTGTAACTTACAACGACAATTGGTACGCTTGCCAAAAGTCCCAACATCTGGCCAGTAAGATAGATATGGACCTCCCTAGGAGATGGTTTCCTCCTAGTTTGGTTTGCTCGTGGGTGATGATGATCCCTTAAGACCAAGAGATAGGTGTGTCCCGTCGCGGTTGAAGCCTATTCTCGGAGGTACCATATACGTGCATCCATGCGTAAGGGGTAGCTCCCGATGGGATGGCACGGGTGTGAGTTCCGGTCTCACACTGAGGTTAGGCGTTGATGATGATACGCCATACATAGAGCAAGATGACTTGCTCATATTGTTATGAGGGCTGGAAGGCCTGGCCGGGTGGCCAATTGTTGTGATTGCCGGATGTTTGTATCATGGAGAGTGGGCCAGGGTGGAGGAGATTCCTCCATGGACCCTGAGTTTACCGAGATGTGTATCTCACCCCGTGTGGGGTTTATATGTTTATAGGTGAATCTTCTGGCAGAGGAGAGTAGTCTCAGGGCAGGAGGCCCCAATAGAGACATTGACTGCTTGGCCGGGTGGCAGCAGGGAGAGCTAGAAGGCTCAGTTTTGTTTTGATATTGTTTTGTACCCCTGAGAAGGGAAGGCGTGTGTGGGCACACGTGACATGTATAGTTTTGTATACCCTCGCGGGAGGGCAACTATTCTTTTGTAACACCACGGTGTGGTTCTGATACTGATGTATATACATGTACAAAACAGTTAATGATATGATATGAGTTTTTCCTCCTGATACTACATTTGTGAAATGTTTGGTTATCTGCCTATGCAGTTGTATGATAAACTGGATCAGCAGGGGTGTGAATTATATTATGTTAGTGTGTGCTGTGTTTTCTTCATATTTCATACATAATGTTATCAAGAAATTCGGTTCGATATGCTTCCGCTATGTATTAAATAAAGTTGTAAGCGCAAATCTGATATTATGAATGTTAATACACCGGAGGCCTACGGGGTGTTACAAACCAGTCAAGTTCAAGGTATTTGGGAGAACAGATTAATTTGGTGGCATTGAACTGGAGATATGTCATTTTGTCTCTCTCAGCAGGAAACCAGTGGTCTAACCTATTGACAGTAGGGTTAGAGGTTTCACCAGCTTTTCTTTTGGAGGTTTTGACTCTCTTAGAGTTAGACATGGCTAAAAAGGAATGAGAGATTATCTAGGCAGAGTTTCTAAACTCAGAGAGAAGAAGAACACAACAGTGTTTAAGGAAGAAGATGAGAAATGTATGATTCCTTCCTTCAACAAGGGCTGTATTTATAGAAAATTTTGTGCTCCAAAGATTCAAAATTTGAAATTAGGAACAGTTAGTATGAATTAATCCACTACCACTGTAACGCCCCGTAAGCGCAACGATTATCACAGATAATTAATTCAGAAGCAATAAACAAAATGACATCAACAAATGTCATTAACAACAACCACTGTACATCATATATGGTGAATTCTCATAATATCCAAAGTATATTTCAAAACTATACAAAATCCCTATCAGGATACAAAACAACAGGCATAAATCAAAAGATACAGCCAACATGCTCTTAAACGCTATGCCTAAGGTTGTCACAGAACCTATCCCTACTTGGGCCTCTTGCCCTGGGATCTCTCAGCAGCTCCCTGAGTATCACCTGTAAAACATAACCCCCAACAGGGGTGAGATGACAATCTCAGTAAACTCAGGGTCCTTGGAGGTCTTTCCCCCCTGGTTCACTTCCATGGCATATAATATCAAAATTGGCATTTCGAACTAGTAATCACAGCTATCAAGCCATATTACCCCATGTACATAGCACATATACAAATATATATCAATGCCTGAGGAGGCTTCATCCACTATGTGGGCACATCTCACTTGGAGGCTTCATCCACTATGTGGGCACATTCATAACAGGACTTTCATATACATAGTCTATTAAACATAATTCTACTGGCCAGAGAATCTCATCAATCACATATGCAACACTATCACAGTGTTCAACTCATCATATACATATTATCATAAAACAGTAATACACAATTTCAATATACATGCATCATGATATACAATAACCATAACTCTCTCGGAGTATGGTGGAACACAACAGTGGGAAACACTCCCAAGAACAAAGAGCTTACCTGCTCTCAGCGCTATACCGGCTCTTCCGGCTTCGTGGTCACAACCACCAGCAAGATCACTATCACGCCCTACACAAGGCATAAAACAATCAATCAATAACGGTCCTTAGCCGTTAGAATGAAAGGAAACGCCATTCCCTTCCATTAAAACCTCTCTGTTCTCTATCTTAGGGTTATCAGAGCTAACCACCTTATAGGCGATTCACAGACCCTCAATAGGATCTATCTTGGTCTAACCAAGATCTTAGAGTCCCCAGACTCTGCATAAGCTCAATTCAATGATCTACTAGGTCATATATCAACAATTTCCCAACATGACTAAAACAGATATATCAACACATTTTCACCGTTTATTTGGCCTGCTGAACAACTTTTGTAAAGGCACTTAGGCTCATAACTATCATAATATCTTCCATTTACTCAACATTTTTCCTACCCATACCATACTCATAGTCAAAATCAAACTTCATCAAAAATCATGTTTCAAAGTTTAATATTCATCAGAACTACCTCTTGAGCATACTTTTCTAAAGAACCCAAGCCTAATTCTAGCCCTATCACAAAGTGGTCACTATTTATCCCAAGAACAATTTCACAAATCAAACGGTAAAACTTGAGTTTCTTACCTCTAAATCGACAGGAAAGGCTAGAGAACAGCTTTTCCAAGCTTGAACGTCCTTAAAATGCCTTCTTTTCTCCTCAGAATCAAACTTTGTGAATTTCCCTAGAGAACTGGATCTCTTTGTTTGATGGTTTTCAGAGAAAAGTGATGATGGAATCTAGCTCATTGAGTAGTTCCTTTCAACTTTCCTGTTGGGTGTGAAAGGTTTTGGTCAACGGTTGAGTGTTTAAGAAGCTTCTCTAGTTCATCAATGGCAGAAGCAGAGAAAAGGAAGAAAGGAGAGAGAGAGAGAGAGAGAGAGGATGTTATATTCACCCCACCTTTTTAAGAATTTTGTCCGCAAAATTCAAAGACATACCTGTCAAGTAACTCGGGGTATAGCTGTACCAGCTCCTGCTTTCGCTCCCAAGTCGCCTCTTTAGGTGTCCTCCCTTCCCACTGAACCTTCACTATGGGAATGGTCTTACTTCGGATCTACTTCTCCATCCTATCTAGAATCCGTATAGGCCGTGTAGGACAAGTCAGATTCTCTTGAATCTGGACGGTGTCAGGCTCCACCACGTGCGAAGGGTCTGGCACATATCTTCTCAGTTGTGACACGTGGAAAACGTCATGTAGCCCTGACAACTGGGGAGGCAAAGCTAGCCTGTAGGCCACTGGTCCTACTCTCTGAAGAATCTGGTACGGACCAATGAACCTAGGACTAAGCTTCCTCACACCCAAAGCCCGTCCAACACCAGTAACTGGAGACAACCTTAGAAGCACATGGTCGCCTTCATCAAACTGCAGCGGCCTGTGTTTATGATCATAATAACTTTTCTGTCTACTCTGAGCCTTCAACAACTTATCTCTGATTAAATGGATCTGCTCAGTAGTCTCCTGAACCATCTCAGGTCCAAGAAGCTGTCTCTCACCCATCTCAGTCCACATACAGGAGTCCTACACCTCTGGCCACACAATGCCTCATAAGGTGCCATGCCTAAACTAGCATGAAAGCTATTATTATACGAGAACTCCATCATAGGTAGGTATCGATCCCATCTAGTACCTAGCTCCAAGGCACAAGCTTTCAACATATCCTCCAGGGTTTGGATAGTCCTCTCTGTCTGACCATCTGTCTGAGGATGGTAGGCTGTACTAAGCCTTAGCTGAGTCCCAAAAGCCTCCTGAAGCGCACTCCAAAATCTAGAAGTGAACTTCTGATCTCTGTCGCTAACAATACTCTCTGGGACACCATGCAGTCTGACAATCTCTCTGACATATAGCTGAGCCAACCTCTCTACAGTATAGTCAGTCCGAACAGGTAAGAAATGAGCAGACTTGGTCAGCCTATCAACAATTACCAAGATGGAGTCACATCCACTCTGAGTTCTCGGTAGTCCAACTATAAAATCCATGGAAATGCTATCCCATTTTCACTCTGGAATCTGCAATGGCTGCAGTAGGCCTGACAGTCTCTGATGCTCAATCTTCACCTTCTGACATACCATACATTTAGTCACATACTCAGCTATGTCCTTTTTCATCCCTGGCCACCAGAATTTCCTCTTAAGGTCCTGATACATCTTAGTGGCACCCGGATGAATATTGAACTGGCCCTTATGAGCCTCTGATAGAACTGTATCCACTAGCTCGCCCTTAGGCACAACAATCCGATCTTGATACAACACCAAGTAATGAGTCTCCCAGGAAACATCCTGTTGACCAATCATGGCCCTCACATCATCATCCTGTTTCTGGGCTTCCCGGATCCTCTGAATCAACTCGTTATCAATCTTTGTCTCTCTCAACTCAAAACCACTAGCACCCTCTGTTACAGTCAGGTGCATATCTCTAAACTGCTCAATCAACTTACAGTCTGAGATTATCATGTAGGCAACACTCATATGCTTCCTGCTCAAGGCATGAACAACTACATTCGCCTTGCCGGGATGATATCTCAACTCAAAGTCATAATCTTTGAGGAACTCCATCCACCGTCTCTGCCTCATATTCAACTCCTTCTGGTCAAAGAGATACTTAAGACTCTTGTGGTCACTGAATACCACCAACTTGGCACCATACAAGTAATGCCTCCATACCTTTAGAGCAAAGACAATAGCTGCAAGCTCTAAATCATGTGTAGGATAATTCTCCTCATGTGGTTTCAGCTGTCTGGATGCATAAGCAACAACTCTCTTCTCCTGCATCAGTACACATCCAAGTCCCTGCTTGGAAGCATCACAATAAACCTCAAAACAACCCTCAGGATCAGGAAGAGTCAAAACTGGAACTGTGGTCAACTTTTCCTTCAGTCTCAGGAAACATTCTTCACATTCATGAGTCCAAACAAATGGGCTACCTTTCCTGGTAACGCGGGTCAAAGGTAACACCATCTGTGAGAACCCCTGACCTGAATGAACCTCCGATAGTAACTTACTAGACCAAGGAAACTACGGACCTCTGAAACATTCTTGGGTCTCTCCCAAGACATCACAGCCTCTATCTTACTGGGATCAACTGCTACCCCAGCTGTGGAAATTACATGGCCAGGAAATTTCACCTTTGATAGCCAAAACTCACACCTCGACAATTTAGCATACAACTAATCATTCCTCAATGTCTGAAGAACAATCCTGAGGTGTTCGGCATGCTCTGTCTCCATTTTGGAGTAGATCAGTATATCATCAATAAATACCACTACAAACTGATCCAAATAAAGTCTGAACACCCTGTTCATATAATCCATGAACACTATCGAGGTATTCGTCAAACAAAAGGGAATGACCTGATACTCATAGTGACCATACCGAGATCTGAAGGCTGTCTTCGGTATGTCCTCAGGCTTAATCCGAATCTGGTGATATCCGGATCGCAGATCTATCTTGGAGAATACACAGGCACCCCTTAACTGATCAAGCAAATAATCAATCCGAGGCAAAGGATACTTATTCTTTACAGTGACCTTATTCAGTTGCTTGTAGTCCACACATAACCGCATACTTTCATCCTTCTTCTTCACAAAAAGAATCGGTGCTCCCCATGGTGACACACTCGGTCTAATAAACCCCTTGGACAACAAGTCCTCAATTTGCACCTTCAGTTCTTTTAACTCTAAAGGAGACATGCGGTAAGGAGCTATGGATATGGGTCCCACACCTGGAACCAAATCAATGGAGAATTCAATCCCCCTATCTGGTGGAAGCTGTGTAATCTCTTCTGGAAATACATCAACAAACTCACTCAGCACCAGAATCTTTGACATATCCACCCCTGTCTCTCATCTGCTGCACTCAGCAAAAGATAGCCTTGAGCTCCTCTCTTCATTTCCTTGCGAACTTGCAAGACCGAGAGAAACGAAGTGGGACTCGAGCTGACTCCATCTGAAGGCACTACGACCTTCTTATAGCAACAATCTAACATAATGCCATACTTGGCCAACCAATCCATACCGAAAATAATCTCAAGGGTAGGCATCGCAAGGCAATACATATCAACACTATATTCCCTGCCCTCAAACTGAAAATGTACATCTCTACAGCACATATCCACTCTACATTGCTCTTTAGAGGCGGTGGTAACCTCTATAGGAAAAGGAAGTCTGAACATAGGCAAGTTCAGTCCTAGAGCAGTGCGATCACCAGTAAAAGAGTGAGTAGCTCCAGAGTCAAACAAGACTCTCACATCATATACATCAATCAAAATAGTAACTCTAATCAAGTCAGGAGCTTTGGCTGCCTCTCTAGCATCCACTGTATAAATCCGGCCTGTAGTAGGTGCTACTGATATCACTGGAGCAGCTATAGCCTGACCACCTGCCTGTGGACACTCCCTGGCATAGTGACCATGCTTGCCACATCTATAACATACTAACTGACCAGTGGAACACACTCCCCAATGATTCTTCCCACACATAGCACACTTGGGACGTGGACCTGGTCTCGGTGGCCCTCCTCTCTGGTTGGAGCCCTTCTTGAATTTGTCTGCTGGAGAAGAAAACCCTAAATCTCTGCCCTTGTCCTTCCCAGTAGGACCTGATCCACTGGGTCTCTTCACCTCTGGTCTCTTTGAGGAAATAGGCTGGCTGCCACTGCGCCTCCTAATCATATCCTCCACCTGGCGGCACTGTCTCACCAGGCTACCCAAGTCTCGAGATCCACTGCCAGCGATTTTCTCCTCAATACTCTCTCTAAGTCCTCTCTGGAACTTAGCAGCAAGAATCTCTGCATCAGGTAGAGCCCTCCTGAAATACGCATACTTAGCCAATTCATTAAACTTGGCCTTGTACTCGTCCACTGACATCTGTCCCTGAACAAGGCCCTCAAACTCAGCCTGCTTCTGCTCTCTGGCATCTCTGGGGAAGTATCTGTCCAGGAACTGTGCCTCAAAAACCTGCCAGGTGATAACCTCACCCTGGTCTCTCAACAACTGTGAAGTAGTAACCCACCACTCATGAGCATCTCCCTGAAGCATGTATGTAGCATAGAGAAGTCTTTGATGGTCTGAACATTCCATCATAGTGAAGATCTTCTCTAAGGCCTGCAACCATCTAACAGCAACAATAGGATCATACTCCCCATGAAACGCTGGAGGGTCATACTTACGAAAAGCAATGAGCATCTTCCCTCTAGCAGCTGTATCCTCCTCAACATCAGCTTGGGACAACCGGTCCCCTCTGTGGTGACTAGGCCCATCAGAATGATGGCTACCTCCACCCTGCTGGCGACTACCCTCGCCCTCAGGAGTATGCTGTGAAGAAGATACTTTATCCTCTCTAAGTAGAGATCTCAACTCTGCCATCAGCTCCTCATTGGCCTTTGCCGAGGCCTCATTCGCCTGTCTACTCACAGCCATCTCATGCTGCATAGCTGCCAAGGCGGTTATAATTGGGTCAGGTTGTCCATCTGCACCTGTCGTCTCACTATTGTTCCGGGTCCTCACCATGGCACTGCACATGTCACATAAAAGGGTGAGTTGATCAGGCTCACACTCAATAACCACACATGCAATAGTCATAATGAACACCTAGACCATTAGTGAACAACACACAATTCACCATCATAATGCTTCCCTATAAAACTGCTCTGATACCAAAAAATGTAACGCCCCGTAAGCGCAGCGATTATCACAGATAATTAATTCAGAAGCAATAAACAAAATGACATCAAAAAATGTCATTAACAACAACCACTGTACATTATATATGGTGAATTCTCATAATATCCAAAGTATATTTCAAAACAATACAAAATCCCTACCAGGATACAAAACAAAAGGCATAAATCAAAAGATAGAGACAACATGCTCTTAAACGCTATGCCTAAGGTTCTCACAGAACCTATCCCTGCTCGGGCCTCTTGCCCTGGGATCTCTCAGCAGCTCCCTGAGTATCACCTGCAAAACATAACCCCCAATAGGGGTGAGATAACAATCTCAGTAAACTCGGGTCCTTGGAGGTCTTTCCTCCCCCTGGGTCACTTCCATGGCATATAATATCAAAATTGTCATTTCGAACTAGTAATCATAGCTATCAAGCCATATTACCCCATGTACATAGCACATATGCAAATATATATCAATGCCTGAGGAGGCTTCATCCACTATGTGGGTACATCTCACTTGGAGGCTTCATCAACTATGTGGGCACATCTCACAACAGGACTTTCATATACATAGTCTATTAAACATAATTCTACTGGCCAGAGAATCTCATCAATCACATATGCAACACTATCACAGAGTTCAGTTCATCATATACATATTATCATAAAACAGTAATACACAATTTCAATATACATGCATCATGATATCCAATAACCATAACTCTCTCGGAGTATGGTGGAACACAACAGTGGGAAACACTCCCAAGAACAAAGAGCTTACCTGCTCTCAACGCTATACCGGCTCTTCCGGCTTCGTGGTCACAACCACCAGCAAGATCATTATCACGCCCTACACAAGGCATAAAACAATCAATCAATAACGATCCTTAGCCGTTAGAATGAAAGGAACCGTCATTCCCTTCCATTAAAACCTCTCTGTTCTCTGTCTTAGGGTTATCAAAGCTAACCACCTTATAGGCGATTCACAGACCCTCAATAGGATCTATCTTGGTCTAACCAAGATCTTAGAGTCCCCCAGACTCTGCATAAGCTCAATTCAATGATCTACTAGGTCATATATCGACAATTTCCCAACATGACTAAAACAGATATATCAACACATTTTCACTGTTTATTTGGCCTTCTGAACAACTTTTGTAAAGGCACTTAGGCTCATAACTATCATAATATCTTCCATTTACTCAACATTTTTCCTACCCATACCATACTCATAGTCAAAATCAAACTTCATCAAAAATCATGTTTCAAAGTTTAATATTCATCAGAACTACCTCCTGAGCATACTTTTCTAAAGAACCCAAGCCTAATTCTAGCCCTATCACAAAGTGGTCACTATTCATCCCAAGAACAATTTCACAAATCAAATGGTAAAACTTGAGTTTCTTACCTCTAAATCGACAGGAAAGGCTAGAGAATAGCTTTTCCAAGCTTGAACGTCCTTAAAACGCCTTCTTTTCTCCTCAGAATCAAACTTTGTGAATTTCCCTAGAGAACTGGATCTCTTTGTTTGATGGTTTTCAGAGAAAAGTGATGATGGAATCTAGCTCATTGAGTGGTTCCTTTCAACTTTCATGTTGGGTGTGAAAGGTTTTGGTCAACGGTTGAGTGTTTAAGAAGCTTCTATAGCTCATCAATGGCAGAAGCAGAGAAAAGGAAGAAAGGAAAGAGAGAAAGAGAGGCTGTTATAACCACTAAGACACAGAAGATTCAAATTTGAATTAGGTGGCAGTTGGATAGTTACAATTTCCAAGAAAAACTGACAGATTTTGCAGTAACTCCATGAATAATGGATTATATGCTCATGTAATCGATTAATTCGTAAGCAAAACCACTTTCTGCTCGGCTAGTAATCAATTATTTTAGTAAGATTCAGTTGAAGAAGATGATTTGTAATCGATTATTAACTCTACGTAATCAATTATTAACTCTACGTAATCGGTTATTATAGAAAAAATTCAAATTTTACAAACATTTTCAGTCAATTTAATCGATTACCATGCATTGTAATCAATTATTACAGAGATTTTTGAAATACAGAATCAATTTGAAGCTTGTGTAATCGATTAATTCGATATGTAATCGATTATTCCAGAAGGACTTGAATTTTTTTAAAACAGATTCTCAGCAATTTAATCGATTACCATTTGCTATAATTGATTATTCCAGTGAACTTTGGCTTTTTGAAATATTTTCGAAGGCCAATTAATCGATTATCTCGATGCTGTAATCGATTACATGAGTTCAAAATTCATTTTGAAAAGCTTCTTAAGTGATTTTAATTGATTATTCTAATTGGTAATCGATTATTACAAAGATTTTAGCATAATGAACAATATATTTTTCAGCACAACTTGAATATTGAAGGCATATGTGATGATGGAACAAGTATGAAGCTATTTCACATGGATAAGCACATAACAATCATGCTAATGAAGACTTTATTCATCCAAAATACCTAGCATGTTTCTAAGAGTATAATATCTATCTCTAGCCAAAGGTTTAGTGAATATGTTAGCCAATTGATTATGAGGATCAATGAAGTCAATTTTGATATTACCTTTTTGAATGTGATCTCTTAGGAAATGATGCCTTGTCTCAATATGTTTGGTCCTTGAGTGCATTATTGGATTCTTAGAAATATTGATAGCACTGGTGTTGTCACACAGCAGAGGTATTTCTTTTAATTCTACACCATAATCTTGCAATTGTTGCTTTAGCCATAGACTTTGAGCATAACAACTTCCAGCTGTTGACAAAGCAACACAAGATTGTTTCTTGCAATGCCATGAGATCAGTGAACTTCCTAGTAGACGACAAATTCCACTAGTGTTTTTTCTATCCAATTTGCACCCTGCAAAATCAGAATCAGAATAACCAACAATGTTAAGTGATGCACCTTTAGGATACCAAAGACCAACTGTTGGAGTTGATTTGAGATATTTGATGATCCTTTTGACTGCAGTGAGGTGTGATTCTTTGGGATTTGCTTGATATCTTGCACACAAACACACACTCAACATAATATTTGGTCTACTAGCCATCAAATACAGCAAGGATCCAATCATTCCTCTAAACATTGACTCATCAACCTTCTTTCCTTTTTCATCTGAATCTAGATAGGTTGAAGTTGCCATTGGAGTTGCAGCATCTTTGCTTTTCTCCATTTCAAACTTTTTGATCACTTCAAGGAAATACTTGGTTTGGTTTAGAAATGTTCCATCCTTCATTTGCTTCACTTGAAGTCCAAGAAAGAATGTTAATTCTCCCATCATTGACATCTCAAACTCATTGTGCATAGTGGTAGAAAATTCTTTGCATAACACTTGATTAGTTGAACCAAAGTTTATATCATCAACGTATATTTGAACCAATAAAATATCATTTATCTGCCTTTTGATGAACAAGGTTTTATCAACATGTCCTCTTATGAAAGATTGTTCAAGCAGAAATTTACTTAACCTTTCATACCAAGATCTTGGAGTTTGTTTTAAAGCATAGAGACCTTTCTTAAGTTTAAAAGCATGATTTGGATATTTGAAATCAGTATAACCAGGAGGTTGCTCCACATATATTTCCTCCTCAATATATCCATTTAAGAAGGCACTTTTAACATCCATTTGAAAATGTTTAAAACTCATTAAACATGCATATGCAAGTAATAACCTAATGTCTTCCAACCTTGCAACTGGTGCAAAGGTTTCCTCATAGTCAATGCCTTCCTCTTGGTTGTAACCTTTTGCAACCAATCTAGCTTTGTTTCTGACTATAATTCCACTCTCATCAAGTTTGTTCCTAAAACCCATTTAGTGCCAATAGGTTTGAGAAAAGAAGGTCTAGGAACAAGTTCCCAAACTTCATTTCTTTGAAATTGATTCAATTCATCATGCATGGCATTCATCTATTGTTCATCAATTAAGGCTTGATCAATATTTTTAGGTTCTATTTGTGAAACAAAAGCCATATTCCAACAGAGATTTCTTAATGAAGATCTAGTAGATACTCCCTTTGTGATGTATGATTGAACCCATCAATCATGAGTTTTCCCAAATCTTCCTTGCATTGAAACTCAAACTTCAAGATTTCTTCAAGACACAATGTTGTCCAGAATTCAGAAATGGAAAGTGGGGAAAATGTAAGGGATAAAGGTGAATGGCACCATGGAAAAGCTTTGCAATAAGCCTAGGAAGAATCGCCACAATAGCTTGAAGTTATTGATAAGAAACATGAGGTTCTTACACAAGAACAAGAGAGAAATCTCTTTTAAACGAACTCTGCTTTCAT
This sequence comes from Glycine tomentella, assembly GCA_007407185.1. Classification (NCBI taxonomy): domain Eukaryota; kingdom Viridiplantae; phylum Streptophyta; class Magnoliopsida; order Fabales; family Fabaceae; genus Glycine; species Glycine tomentella. The sequence goes on from PYAF01002104.1 coordinate 12,296, forward strand.
TCACTTAGAAAAATGGAGTTCCTCTTTCACATTCAGTTTGACAACTTTATATACAAAACAAAAATAACTGACTGTAATCGATAATTTCGTCCAAATAATTGATTAATTTTAACACAATAATTGATTATTTTGACCAAGTAATCGATTATTTTGTTCATCAAAAATCTAGAAATCTGTTACGAACAGAATAATCGATTGAATCACCTTGTAATCAATTAAGCCAGACAAACTAAATTTTCCAATGCACTCATGTAATCAATTAAGTACACATTTAATTGATTAACACAGGAAGTTCCTATTTCCGTGTAAAGCTAATTTAATCGATTACGAGCCAGTGGCAATCGATTAAGATAGTGAAGAAATGTTTTATACAATTCCTAATTGGAATTTATTGAATTAAATTGAACTTAAGACATCAAAATCCAGCCCTTGTTATCCTTGAGTTGATGTGCCTCTTCATACTTGTCCAAGTTAGCTTGGATGTGATCTTGAAGTGCTTGAATCCTAGCTCTTTTCATTGGTCCTTTAAAGCTCATCAAATGAAGTACTTCAAGCTCTCCTTCTAGACCTTTGACTTGGGATGGACCTCCATCATACGCTCCTTCTTGAAAAGAACTTGTCCTCAAGTTTGCTTCCTCACTTGTACCTACATCATACAAAGAAAGATCACAAATATTGAAGGTATTAGTCACACCATACTCACTAGGCAACTCAAGTTTATAAGCATTGTTGTTGATCCTCTCCAAAATCTTGAAAGGTCTATCTCCTCTTGATTGGAGCTTGGATTTCCTTTAATGAGGAAATCTATCCTTCCTCAAATGAAGCCACACCAAATCTCCTTCATTAAATATTACTTGCTTCTTGTGCTTATTGGCTTGCTTTGCATATTGTTCCATTTTTTTCTCCACATGTGCCTTCACTTGTTCATGCATTTTCTTCACATAAGAAGCTTTAGACAAAGCATCATGATTTATGCAATCAAAACATTATGCGTTATTCCTATCAACGTAACGTAACGAGTAAAATCATTCAGTTCAAACCCTAAGAGTACTTTCCAATCAAACTTAGGATTAAATTTCATGAAACTACTGATCAAGTAGAATCAATCATTAAGGACAGAATGAAATTACCAACAAGGAATAGAAAAGATTCGTGCATAAATAAATATTAAAAGAGATGCATAGGGGTAAGAAGATTACATCCAATCCTTTAGAGAAGCTAGCCAATCATTGTGGAGAGCACCTCCTCAAGGGAAGAATTGATGAAGGGAACCATCACCACTTCTTTCTGGCAGAGTCTCCACACTAATTGTCACTTCTCTCACTCTCCCTAATCACTATCCTAAGCAATTTTTCTCTTACAGAGCTCAGAAATTCGTTCAAGGAAGAAGGAAAACGAAAAAAAAAATGGGATTTTGAACCTTCACCATTGCATGGCTATGCATAGGTTTAGGCACCTGCTTGAGTCCACTCACCCAGGCGAGTGATTTTGCTTGTGTTTGCTCGCCTCGGAGAGCTAAGCCTTATCTCCTTGGAACTTGAAGCTCACCTGGGCGAGTGATTTAGCCTGAGGAGGTTCACTTGGGCGAGTTAAATGCTTAGTGATGAAGAAAGGTCTTGGGCTTGGGCCTTTTTGCTTCTGACACCCCCCAATTTTGATCTTTATGCCCTTTTTGCTTGCTTTGATGCTTCAAAAGTCATCGGAACCTATCAAAATACAACACGTGATTGGAATAATCTTTCAAAATATGAAAAACAACATTTATAGAAGTACTAAATTCAAATTGACTAGGTTTAGGGTAAGTTTATAACCAAATTTACTAAGATCAAAAGATAAGTGTCGTATTGTAAGTTCGAATTGTTCTAAAATAGGGCACTTATCATTGTGGCATATAAGAGCTAGTCACATTAACATGCATCACATGAACAAGCTTATTAGAAAAAGATTTTGTTATTGGTTTACCTAAACTTAAGTTTGAAAAGGACAAATTTTGTGATGCTTGTCAAAAGGGGAAACAAGCAAAGATCTCTTTTCAAAATAAAAACTTTGTTTTCACCTCAAGACCTCTTGAATTGCTTCACATGGATTTGTTTGGTTCTTAAAGAACTGTGAGCTTTGGTGGCAATTACTATGGGCTTGTAATAGTTGATGACTACTCAAGATTCACATGGACTTTGTTTTTAAAAATCCAAGAGTGATGTTTTTAATGCTTTCAAAAAATTAGCCAAGCTTGTTTAAAATGAAAAAGAATGCAAAATTATCTCAATAAGAAGTGATCATAGTGGTGAATTCCAAAATTAGCATTTTGAAAAGTTTTGTGAAGAAAATGGAATTAATCACAATTTTTCGACTCCAAGAACACCTCAACAAAATGATGTTATGGAGAGGAAAAATAGATCTCTTGAAGAATGAGTAATAACTCTTCTTAATGAGTCAAATTTACCAAAACATTTTTGGGCTGATGCAGTGAGCATTGTTTGTTATACTTTAAATAGATTACTCATAAGGCTCATCTTAACGAAAACTCCTTATGAACTATACAAAGGTATAAAACCAAACATTTCACACCTTAATGCTTTTGGTTGTTACACTTTAAATTTTTTGTTGATAGGCTCATCTTGATTGTTTTGTTTAATCAATTACTCAGTATAAACATAGAATATGACTTGACTGTGTTAATCAATTACTATTTATCAGTAATCGATTACTTAGTTCATTTATGGAATAATAAATCTCTATAGTAATCGATTATAGGTCGAAATAAATTGATTACTTTGTTCACATAACCTTTCCAGAAAACTGAAGAACATTTTAATCGATTAAATTTATTTTCAATTGATTACAAATGAAGTTTTAATCGATTACTTAGGCGATTTAATCGATTGCATTCAGTTACATTAGTTTATTATAAATAGATGATGGGTTTTCTAAAACTTACAACACATTACTCTACGTAATCGATTGTAAAGTGAGGATACTTTGAGTTCTAAAGTTCTTGTCCCACATATTCCAATCTTCATGGTGCATTGAAAGATTTCTTGGATAAGATTTCAGAGAAGCTTTTGGAGAGGAAGTTCTGAAACTTGTTTTTCATTTAAAGTCTGATTGGTAAATCATATTCATTGGATCATCAGGTTGTAATACCCCGTAGGCATCCGGTGCGTTAACATTAATAATATCAGTTTAGCGCTTAATAAACATAAAATATTACTCAGCGGAAGTGTAGAATCGATTTTCTTGATTCATTATGTATGGAATATCAACACGTGAAATCACAATTATACAAAACACAATTCAATCCTATGCTGATCCAGTTTCTCCATTCATATATCAAAAGTCAGACATCTTAATAATACAGACAGATAACAGATATAAGACAATTATACTCAGGGTAAAGTCACATGTCATATATAACAAGGTTCTGTACATGTACATATCAATGTCCATAGTCCACACCACACATACCGTGGTGGTACAAAAGAATATCAGCCCTCCATGAGGGAGTACAGAACTATACATCGTCAAAATAAAAACAAAAAGAGCCTTCCAGCTCCTACATCAAGCAGCCTAGTCTCAACTGGGTCTCCTGCCCTGAGACTGCTCTTCTCTGCCAGTAATATCACCTGAAATCATGAAGCCCCACACGGGGTGAGATAACATATCTCAGTAAGCTCAGGGTCCTTGGGAAATCGTTCCCACCCTGGCCCACAGATTCACAGCACATAAACATGTATATACATCTCAGACATGGCCCACTGGCCTCAACATAACATATGCATCATCACAATCAGATCTATGACAGGAGGCAGAGCTCCTCAATGCCTGGCGGAGCTCCTCAACGCCACTGACGGAGCTCCTTAACGTCAGTCCTGTCATAGTGTGGCAGAGTTCCTCAATGCCACGGGCGGAGCTCCTCGCCCAAATACCCGGCAGAGCTCCTCAACGCCGGTATATATCTGTTGGCCAACAGATCTCTGGCAGAGCTCCTCGATGCCAGGGATGGAGCTCCTCAACGTCCAGAATACACGACGGAGCTCCTCAACACCGGTATTCGTCTATTGGCCAACAGACATCTCAAGCACAGCACAATTATCCAATGCAATGCATTCAATCTCAATACAATAATGTCACAGCCAATGCATGCATCATGAATCATGACCAACACTTCCCAGGAGTGTGGTGTGCAACCAAAGCGGGAATTCATCCCCAGGAAACACTGAACTTACCTAGTAAGGATTCAGCTCGTAGTTCCTTCCCAGGTCTGTGGCTTCCACCGCCAATAGTCTCAGAATCAATGCCTAATCAAGGCATAAGTAATTCACATCACAATCCATTTCACACACATTCAATCACAGAATGTATCAAATCATAAGTCCCCTATCCTAGGATTCAATCAATCCTGCCCACACAAGGTTTTTTCTCAGATCATACAAGTATATCAAAGCTGTTATCAGGGCCATTGAGTCATCACAGACTCACAAATATCATATTTCTAAACCATGGCCCAAAATTCCGAATATCTCTAGAACGGTCTTGCCTTCAACCCAGGCACCGTTCAAACAGCCTCTCAGGCTCAACATAGACTCAGGCATGGCTCATGCACGTCAAGAATC
>PYAF01002104.1:41450-60231 GCA_007407185.1 Glycine tomentella
AATTTTCTGTTGGCATGTAATTTATATTAAGTCGTCTGTAAATTATTTTGGACACTATATTTGGGACTGTATAATGAATTGTATTCTTATTTCAAATCAACCGTGGTGAGGAAGAATCGTTTATGTTATGACTAAATTGTAAAATCGAAGCAAAAAGAAAGAAATTTTTCGTGAAATTTATAACTAAGATAATTCTAATTCAAAGTGAACACGAAACTTCATCTAAAATCAATCAAGCACGAGAGAGCAAAAGGAGGCGTTACACCATACGCAATTGCTTAGTGTAGATGTCATGTTATGTGAAGTTATTGGAGCAACGCTGAAATTGTGTAATTTTGAGTTTGACCCAAAAATCTGTTTTAGTAAAATCACTATTTTGGATTGTTTAACCGTTGGATCGCCTTTACATTTTAAAGGTAGGTTCCTAACCTACATATGTAGCTTTTGAAAATAATAGGAATACTTCACAACAACCAAGAGGGGGGTGAATTGGTTGAACCTTGGTATTTTAAAATCAAATTCAAATCAGAGTTTCAGGATCTTTATCACTTTCAAAACCAAGAAACATTTTATTCAATCAAATAGCTCAATCCAAGAATTCAATAGATCAAAATAAAATTTGTTGAACAATGAATATGATTCAAAGAATTAAAGATCAATGAATAAGATGAGAATAGAGATATAGAAATAAGAACACAAGCAATTTATACTGTTCACTTCAAAACCTAAAGCTACATCTAGTTTCTTCTAATTCACACTGAATTAGAGTTCCACTATTATAAAATATTCTTATAAGCTTTTACAAGAACCTCCCATTTATCAACCCTAGATAAAGAATAAAAGTCTAAAACCCTATTAGACTTCTAAGGAGAAAGATTCAAAGAACACTACTCTAATCTTTATGCTAGAGAACCCTTCTCTAGTCCCAAGCTATAAGAATCCTATTACAATAGCCAAATTCAACAAACTATGTAAACAAAATTACAATCAATGAGTTAAGGAAAGAAACAACCTGATGATCCAGTGAATGACATGCATATGAATGAATAACTCAGGTTGAAATACAAAAACAAACTTAGAACATTCTTCTTCCTTAACCTTTGAAAGAAACTTCTTGCTTTAAGAATCACTCAAAAACCCATAAGTGTTTTAGTTGATGCAAGAACTCATAGAACCCAAAAAATCACTTTGAATGTGTTTATAAAGCTTGTGTATTCTCAGAATACAAATTGATCAAGTTACAAAACAAGCTGAGCCTTGGTTCTATTTATAACAAACTTTTGTAACTGTCAGTAATCGATTAAACGCGCCTAATAATCGATTAAAACACTCATGTAATCAATTAAAACAACCTTGTAATCGATTAATGTAATCTAAAAGTTTCTGGACATGAGCAACGAGCAAAATAATCGATTATTCCGTCTTGTAATCGATTAAGACAACAAGCTTCAAATTATCAAAATACACTATGTAATATATTACGGTCTTTGGTAATCGATTAAATCAGGAAGCTTTATAAAACAAAATAAGCTATGTAATCGATTACAACATTTGGTAATCAATTAAGACAGGAAAACAACTTTTTCAATTAAGCCTATGTAATCTATTACTACCTATTGGTAATCGATTCTTCCAGAGAGTCTTAAAACCATGTATAGCAATGTAAAGCTTTGTAATTGATTACTATCTATTGGTAATCGATTAAAGTGTTTCAACAAAGCAGTGTATGTGAAAACAAAGGTTAAATAATCGATTATTCCAATAGGTAATCGATTACTTTGTTCTTGAAAGCTTTTCCAAAATGAACTAAGAACAAATTAATTTATTATATCTTTTATGTAATCGATTACAACAGTATAAAAATAATTTTTCCAAAAACCTCTGAGTCAAAATAAAACCTTAATAAAGTATTAAAAGCTTTGTTTGATTTTCATGAAAACCACTTTGTTAAATCAATGAATGAATGATTGAAAGTATGAATGCATGGATCAATCAGATAGCTTTCCTTTTACATAAAATTCCAAGTCTTCAAGCATGTTGAAAGCACAAAACTCTTCTTGTATCAAAGACTTCCAAACTTCATGAAGCTCCACTTGTGTCCAACACTTTTTACCGTTGGGATTGTTAAAATAATTTCTGGAACGTGAGAAATTAATTTTTCACAGAAGCATAAATTTTAAAATTGGGTCAGCTTGCCCAGGCGAATTTTGTAGGCATGTTTGCTCACCTGGGCGAGACAAGGTGCTAATAAATACGTACATCAGTGTCTAGACCATGAAAATTGGTTTTCTCCCTCCCCAAAACAGCTCCCAAGCTCTCCACCCTCCTCTTCCACCTGGAGGCTACCACGAGGCACCGCCTCTTACCGTTGGACCACCGCACAAAGAGGAACACTTTAATCAGAGTGGAACCTTTGAAACTCTTCTCGAAGTTTTGGTAGAGAATGAAGCTTTCAAATCCTTCTTTCTTGGTTTCCTTGAGGTAATCTTGGTATCCTTTTTCTTCTTCTAGCTAGTTTAAGCTTCTTTTAGTGTCTTTTGGATTTTGAGTATTGTTATTGGGAGTTTTACATATCCTTTGAAAACCCTTTGAAAGTGAGATGTTGTAGAAGTCACTTTTTTATGAAATTGATGTCATTTCTATGATCCTTGTTGAGTCCTGGTCAATTGGTGTGATTGGAATTTCAAAATGATGTCTTTTGATGTGAACTCTCAAAACACCATTTAGCCCCTTTTTGATTTGAGTGGGTATTTGACCCAAATTTTAATTTGACCTTACCTTTGAAATCTACACTAAGTTATCTTCAATTTGGTATATAGAGCTCTGCGTTCGGACAAGCACGCGTATTTGAAGAATCACAAAACAACACCGCTAGGCTGTAACAGGGAGAACTCCTGGTTAGGTAAAGGGAGTTTATTATTTAGTTATAATTTTGGTACCATAGTTGGGGGGCCAGGGAGTCCAACTATGAAGATAACTTCATGTCCCTGTTGTGTGCTGGTTTTTCAAGAAAAACTAAGTTTTTAACTAATGGGATGCGATGTATTTATGAGTGATGTGTGTTTATTCCTATGTGTGCTCGTTTTCAAGGCAAATGATGTTTTTAACCAATGGGATGCGATGAATTTGCTTGTTGATGGATAAAATTGTGAATAATGTCGTTGTTGTAATGATTGAATATTTTGGAAAAGTCTTAATTACAGAGGAGACTCTACCCAAAATTTTATAATGCTTCCTCCTATTCAATTCTTTATTAAATTTTTAAATGGGCATGAGAGTGTGTTTTCTATATTGTAGTCCTCCTCTTTAATTTAGAATTTTTCTAAAATACCAGTCTCGTGGTAATATGGATTGTGGATGGATGAGGTGATATTGATGTCATTGATAATGTTGAAATGAGATGTTATTGATGTGTTGGTGATGATTGAATGATATAATGATGATGTGGTTTATGATGTTTAAATGAGATAATGTTAATGTGGTTGATAATGTTGAAATGAGATAATATTGGTGTTATGATGATGATGTTGAAATAAAATGACATTGATGTTATTGATGACATTGAGATGACATGATGTGGATATTGATAATGACATTGATGAGAAATAATATTGATATGAACAATGTCATTGTGTGATGTGGATATACATGAATACCATGGGGGTGCGCCTGATTGGATAACCTTGCGAGGGTGAGTTTACGAATTTTAAGCATCCTAAGAGAGAATGGGATTGTTTAAAATTTTGATCCCTAGCTATCCATAATCAGTGCATTGATGGTGCCTATGGTTATATATTGTGTATGTCCACGTGGGTACATTGACCGATTGGATAACCTTGCGAGGGTGGGTTTACAAATTTTAAGCATCCTAAGAAAGAATGAGATTGTTTAAAATTCTGGTCCCTATCGATCCATGGTCAGTGTATCAGTGATGTTGTGTATGTACATAGGGGTGCATGATTGGATAACCTTGCGAAGGTGGGTTTACGAATTTTAAGCATCCCAAGAGAGAAAAGGATTGTTTAAAATTCCGGTCCTTATCTATCCATGGTCATTGCTGAAAACAATGGGAATACTCACAATAACCAACAGGGGGTGAATTGGTTTAAACTTGACCTTTTAAAATTTGTTTGTAAAATCAAAGTTAAAGGATCTTAATCACAATTGAACCAAGAATGCTTGAAATCAATTAAACCACTTACCCCAAGAAATCAATTGCTTAAATCACAACTTGTTGAATAATGAGAATAACACCAAAAACTAATGATCAAGATAACAAGAAAAGAAAAGAAATAGAAAACCAACACAAGAATTTATACTGGTTCACTTCTCAAGAGAAACTACATCCAGTTTTTTCTAATCAACACTAGGTTAGAGTTCCACTAAAATCAAATATCAATTCTTACAAGCTTTACGAAAATCACCCTTTATCAACTCTAGTAATGAATATAAATCTTAAACACTATTAGACTCCTAGTGATCAATACATAGAGAACCCTTCTCTACTCTTTTCCTCTAGAGAAACCTACTCTAGAAAAAGCCTCAAGAACCCTTTACAATAGTTACAAACAACTAAGAATTCAAATTCGAATTTACAACAAGGATTAATGGAGAGAGACAACTTGATGATCCAATGAATATGAGTGAATATGAGTTACCAATCAGAGTTGAAATGAAAAAATCAATTTCAGAACTTTTTCTACAAAAGCTTCTTTGAAAATATTGCCCAGGAAATCTTTCAATACACCATGAAGATTAAAGAGTGGGACAAGAGCTTTGTTAACTCATAAAATTACTTTCTAACTTTGAGAAGGCTTGTATATGCTCAGAGAATTCGAAGTATTCAAGTTAAAAGATCATACAAGCCTTCACTCTATTTATAACATATTTTTATAACAGAATGTAATCGATTAAAATGCCTAGTAATGGATTAAAATAACACATGTAATTGATTAAAGTGTAAAATAATCATTTAAAATGTTCATAGCTTATTCTGTGTTTTATAACGAACAAAGTAATCGATTAACCTGAGCTGTAATCGATTAAAGTAGACATGACAAGTTACAAAACAAGCTTATGTAATCGATTACTGTTTGTGGCAATCGATTAAACCAAATGAACATGATTTCCAGAATATGCTTATGTAATCGATTACAAAATGTGGTAATCGATTAAGTCGGTCAAGCACATAAAAAATTGAACTTTAGTAATCGATTACGATTTTATAGTAATCGATTAAAACAGGAAGACATGATTTTCTTTTTGTTTTATGTAATCGATTACGATAATGTTGTAATCGATTAAATTTTTCTTCATGGTTTTTCGAGAATCAAAACAAGGCTTGTAATCGATTAATATGTTATATAATCGATTAAAGCAGTAAGATTTTGTTTTTCCAAAAACTTAACCATGAGAATTTCATTTCTTTTGAAATTATGAATAGTTTTTATATTTTTAATGAAATCATGTATGCAAGTTAATGACCATGTTCATGCCATGCAAGGATCATAAGATTAGCCTCTCGTACACTTGAACAAATTACAATTTCCTTGGCATGTGAAAAGCTCAAACTTTCTTCTAAGGCACAAGCTTCTTCTTTAGCTACATCTTTGTGATAACCTTCATCTGGGCGCGGTTGGCGCCAGACCCCGCGCTGGTAGCGCCAGGGGTCCTTTAGCAGAAAACCCTTTTAAGGGTGTGGCGCTGGTAGCGCCAGGGCTGGCGCTGATGGCGCCAGACCCACTGGAAGTCCACGCCAAGGGCGTGACTCTGGCGCGAGGGGCGCCATATGTTTTACAGCTCACGCGTGTCGCGCCACAAGTGGCGCTGATTGTAACACCCCTGTAGGCCTCCGGTGCGTTATCATTAACGATATCAGTTTAGCGTTTCATTAACGTAAAGCATTATTCAGCGGAAGCAAAGAATCGTTTTTCTTGATTCATTATGTATGGAATAACATACAACATACATTCATATATAGCATATAAATCCAGCCCTTGTTGATCCAGTTTCTCATAAAAGTACATAGACAGATCAGATATATACAAGATAATCAGGAGGAAAATTCATCTCATATCATGTCATAAATAGTTATGTACATACATATACATCAGAGTTTTCACCACAACATGGTGATACAAAAGAATAACTGCCCTCATAGAGGGTATACAAAACTAAACAACCCATAACAGGGTACAAAACATAATCAAAATACAAAAATGAGCCTTCAAGCTCCTTCTGCTGCTCTCAGTCAAGCAGAAATGTCTCTACTCGGGCCTCCTACCCTGAGACTGCTCTCTTCTGTCTGAAGAGTCACCTGAAACCACAGATCCCCACACGGGGTGAGATATATATCTCAGTAAGCTCAGGGTCCTTGGGAAGTCATTCCCACCCTGGGCCATAATTCACAATACAAACATCAGATAAGCATACATATCAAGTCACTTTCACATCCATGGCAGAGTTACACTCAATGCCCACAAGTCTAGCAGAGTTCCACTCAATGCTTTCAACAGATGGCAGAGTTACACTCGATGCCCTCAACATATGGCAGAGTTACACTCAATGCCATTCACAGATCATAGCACAGCCAAGTACAATATATATAAAATCATATTAGTATGCAACAACCAATGCATGCATTATGAATATGACCATCACTCCCCAAGAGTGTGGTGTGCAACCAAATGGGAATCAATCCCCAGGGACTCAGAACTTACCTGGCAAGGTATCAGTCTGCAGTTCCTTCCCTGGTTTGTGGCTCCCGCCACCAACGGTTCCAGAATCACGCCCTATTCAAGGGGTATTTCAATATCAATACTAATTCACAGACATATAATCACAAAAACATACAATACCAGGATCCCCTATCCTAGGGTTCAATCAAATTTTGCCCACACAAGGCTTTTTCTCAGATCATACAGAATTCATCAAAGCTGCCATCAGAGCAATTGAGTCACCACAGACTCAATGCACAACACATTCTTAAGCTTTGGCTCATAACAGCCCAAAATTCAAAATAACACTAGAACGGTCTTGCCCTCGACTCAGGCACCGTTTCAATAGCCTCTCAGGCTCACCATACACTCATAAAGGCTCTAGCATGTCAGAAAACCAATAACAAGTGACTCTACACCAGTCACTTATGCATTCACAGAGCCAATATTCAAAGTCATCAAAATCAAAAACTGAAAGCTATTCCTTCATCATAGGACCGTTCTAAACAAGTTTCCTAACATAACTCTGGGCTAATTCTAGCCCCAGAGCAACATAATTCACAATTTTCAAGAAGTTCTCAAATGCAAAATCAACCGAAGAAACTCATGTTTCTTACCTCAGTGGCGACCCACAAGGCTGGAGGACAGCTTTCCTAAGCTCTGTCGTTCGTTCTGCGCCTCTGGTCCTCGCCCACACTCAAGTTTCTGAGGTTTCTCAGAGGGATTGGATTTTGCTCAAATCTTAGGAATTGATGAAGGTTTTTAGCTTTCAATCGGTTAAAATACGTTTCTAGGCCACAGGGAAGTGTTTAGGCTGACAAACAAGGTCCTAAGAAGCTTGGAACTTGCAGAAATGGAGGCTGGGCATGGAGGAAGAAGAAGAAGAAGGTTTTCTTCTTCCAAAACGCGACTGACCTCTGTTATATTGCCTGCCCGAGTTCTGGCGTGGATCGCGCCAGCTCCCGCGCTGACCGCGCCAGCTCCCGCGCTGACCACGGCAATATGGCGGTTTAGGTGGCACCACCGGTGCCACTCCCACGCCTCCAGCGTCAACTTCCAGAACCTGTGGCGCTACCCGCGCCACCATGGCGCCATCCGCGCCATGCCTCCCCTGACCTCTAGCGCCATCAGCGCCACACCTGGTGCTGGTTGCATGGAATTCCAGGAAAATCTGGTTTTCCAGGCCACTACCCGCGCCATCCGCGCCGCCTATGGCGCTATCCGCCCGGTCTGGAAAACATATGGTGCCCCTCGCGCCAGTTTCACGCCCCAGGCGTCAAGTTCCAGAGACTCTGGCGCCATCAGCGCCAGACCTGGCGCTACCCGCGCCACACCCTTAACAGGGTTTTCTGATGTGAATCCCCGCGCTGTCGCGTGGGGTTATGGCGCCAACCATGCCATAACTTAGAGTTATCACACTGATGGTGCGGGAAGTGGCCTGGAAAACCAAGTTTCACTGGAATTCCACGCGGTTAGCGCCAGGGGTGGCGCGGATGGCGCCACAGGTTTTGGAAGTTAACGCTCGAGGCGTGGGAGTGCCGCTGGTGGCGCCACATAAACCGCCATGTTGACGCGGTCAGCGCCGGAGCTGGCGCGGATCGCGCCAGAGCTCGGGCAGGCTGTATATTAGAGGGCAGTCGCGTTTTGAAGAAGAAAAACTTCTTCTTCTTCATCCCTTTTGCCCCAAGCTTCTTTAGGACCTTCTATGCTAGCCTAAACATATTCCTGTGACCTAGAAACCTTTTATAACCGATTAGAAAGCTAAGATCCTTCATCCTTTCCTTTGGATTGAGCAAAATCCATTACCTCAGAGAAACCTTTGAAACTTGAGTTTGGCGGAAAACTGTGGCTTGGAAAGGACACCGGAGCTTGGGAAAACTGTCCTTCAGCCTTCTGGATCGCCATTGAGGTACGAAACTCAAGTTTCTACGGTTGATTTTGTTTGTGGAGTTTCTCTGGATTTTGTGGATTATATTGGTCTAGGGCTAGAATTAGCCCAGGATTCTGTAGAGAATCTTGTTTAGAACTGCCTAGTGATGAAGGATTAGCTTTCATTTTTTGAATTGGTGAATTTTGGATATAGGCTCTGTGAATGCATGTGTGGCTGTGTGATAGTCACTTGATAGTTAATTGACATGCTAGAGCCTTGATTAAGAGACCTTGTGTGGTCTGAAATATTAATAAAACCCTAGGATAGGGGATTCTGTATATGAAGTGTTTCTATGATTGAATGTCTGTGAAACTGGTTTTGATATTGAATGTCCCTTGAATAGGGCGTGATACTGTGACTATTGATGGCGGGAGCCACAAACCAGGGCAGGAACTGCAGACTGATACCTTGCCAGGTAAGTTCTGAGTCCCTGGGGATTTATTCCCATTTGGTTGTACACCACACTCCTGGGGAGTGATGGTCATATTCATAATGCATGCATTGGATTGTTGCATACTGATATGATTCTGTATATTAGTACTTGGTTGTGTTGTGATCTGTGAATGGCATTGAGTTGAACTCTGCCATATATAGAGGGCATTGAGTGGATCTCTGCCCAGGGCATTGAGTGTAACTCTGCCGTATGTTGAGGGCATTGAGTGTAACTCTGCCATATGTTGAAAGCATTGAGTGGAACTCTGCTAAACTCGTGGGCATTGAGTGGAACTCTGCCATGGATGTGAAATTGACTTAATATGTATGCTTATCTGATGTTGTGTTGTGAATTGTGGGCCAGGGTGGGAATGATTTCCCAAGGACCCTGAGCTTACTGAGATGTGTATCTCACCCTGTGTGGGGATTTGTGATTTCAGGTGACTCTTCAGACAGAAGAGAGCAGTCTCAGGGCAGGAGGCCCGAGTAGAGACATTTCTGCTTGACTGAGAAGTAGAAGGAGCTTGAAGGCTCATTTTTGTATTATGATTAGGTTTTGTACCCTGTTATAGGTTGTATAGTTCGGTATACCCTCAATGAGGGCAACTATTCTTTTGTATCACCATGATGTGGTGAAATCTATAATATATATGGATGTACAGAACTATAATGATATGTAAAAGATGACTTTCCTCCTGATTATCTTGTATACTTTTCTTTATCTGTCTACGTTCATTTATGAGAAACTGGATCAGCAGGGGCTTATTTTATGTGCTTTATCTGTATGTTGTCTGATATTTTGATTTCCATACATAATGAATCAAGAAAATGATTCTTTGCTTCCGCTGAATGATATTGATGTTGATGAAACGCTAATCTGATATTGTTAATGATAACGCACCGGAGGCCTACGGGGGTGTTACAATCTTCTTGCTACTCCCCCTATATCCAACAATTGCATTGATGGTGCTCATGTTCATACTTCATATTTCATGGATGAAAATAGAATGGTGGTAGTAAGTATGGGGGTACTTGTTAGGATTTTTACCATGGCAAGTGTACCATTGTATCGTTGTAAGTTTCGAATTTATAAGATCGTCTCCACAGGGATTTGAGTTTATGTTGGTTGATTTAAATTGTTACCAGTTTAGTAGTTATATACAGATGATAAAAAGTGAAGATTCATTTGTTGTTGTGTAAAATAAAGATAACGGAAAACAAATAAACGATTACGGAAAATAAATAAACGGATACAAGTCAAGTAAGTGTAGGATTGGATTTCGTCTTGCTTATCCCTTTTTAATTGATTTTACCTACGCATGTTCTATTCTTATTGCCGCACACGTCTAAGTAACTCTAATTTGATTCCTCGCAATTACAGTCCTAAGGATATTTTACTAAATATCGATTCCTTGCATATTTAATTAAATACCCTAGCATTAAGATCCTAATTACATGTTTAATGCGATTGAAACATTAAGCCCTATTCCTAGCAACGTAACGTAACGAGTGATTAAATTCGGTTCAAACCCTAAATTTACTTTCCAGTCACCTTTAGGGTTAATTTCATGAAACTAATGGTTAATTAGAATCAAGCATTAAGCGTAGAATAAAATCACCAACAAGGAATAGAACAATGCATAAATAATTAAAAGAGCATAGGGATAAGAAGAGTACGTCCAATCCTTAGGGAAGTTTAAGCAAACATGGGCAGAACCTCCTCGAGAAAATCACAGACTAAGCTTGTCATCGATCCTCTTTTCGGCAGAACCTCCCTACAATTTTCACTCTTTCTCACTTCCCTAAGCTTCTACCCTCACTTAAGAAGAAAAACAAGCTAAATATGAACAAGCAGCTGAATGGGAGAGAAAAGAATGTGGAATGCATGCTTCAGCCTTCAATTTTCGTCCCTTTATAAAGATTTTGGGGTCCTAGCTGCTTGGGTCGCCCAGGCGACCAATTCCTTCACAAACCAGGCGCCTGGGCGAGCTAAAGCCTGCTTTCTTGGAACTTGCACTTACCCAGGCGAGAAAAATAGGCATAAACAGGTCGCCTGGGCGAGCTTAAATCTAAGTCCTGAAGAAACATTTGGGCCTTGGTGCTTCTAGGCCTGTTTTGCTTGTGGGACTTCATCTTTTGCTTTGTTCACTCCCAGCTCTTGGTTTTCGCAAGCTTGATTCTTCCGTTTAAACCTAGCAAAATTGAAATATTCGATTGGACGAAATCTTTTCAAAATATAAAAGCTTTACTTACCTTAATATAACCATCAATTATCTAGGTTTCTAGGGTTAACTTGTGAATAAATCAATTAAAATAACGGATAAGTGCCATATTTGAATTCTATTTTTACTAAAATGTGGCACTTATCAACTCCCCCCAACCTAGAATCTTGCTTGTCCTCAAGCAAAGGTAAGAATATCATGCTTTGACAAGAATCAACTTAATTTTGATCAGAACAGATTTTTCAAAAAGTAGTTAGCCTTGATACTTTGAGAAAACAAAATGATGGATTTTCCTGAAATCAAAATGAGGTTTAAAGTCAAATTTACACTTCATTTCAAAAAGACCTCAGAGGAAACATTTGACTGATCTCAAACAAAGAAAAACCTCTCAATAAGTGTTTAATTCTCTCACAGGTAAGTGTTTAGTCTCACATCTATCACTGATATATCATAGATAAAATTTGCAGTTCATTTCCCATCAAATCATAATACATACTCATCATGGATCATTAGGTCTTTTATGGCTGGGCTTGGCTAGAAAGAAATCTTGGTTTTTCTAGATATTCAAAAGACCTTGGGACTAGGAGAGCAAAATAGAAATAGAGATATTTGGATCATTACCTCCTAATCCTTTTCTATTTTTCCAAGATATCTATTTATCATTTTCATTTTCTTTTTCACCCATTCTTCTCATCACAAAGATTTTTATTACCTTTTTATTTTTCTTTTCTTTTATTTCTTTTTCTTTCTTTTTCTTTTCAATAATAGCACATAACCATTTATTTTTGTTTTTCATTTCTCAAGATTTTTCCTACAAAACTTTATTTTTGTTGCGTTCTGATTTCTTAAAAGAAGTTTCAAAACAATTTTCAGTTGATTCTTTTCAAAACATAATATAACAAGAAAATTTTTCCATTTTACCCAAAAAATTTTGTCCTAAGTTACTATTTTTCTTTTACAAAGTTATGTTTATATGCAAAAAGTGTAAAAGATATTTAAAAGGATGTTTTTCTTGTGCACACTATCAACAAAATATTTCCTAAATATGCACCGCTCCAACATAGGCTATATGCAAGATATTTAACAAAAAAGTAACAAAATTACGGAAATTCACATAACATAACACATAATACTACCCATATGTAAAAAGTACCCATGAAAGTGCAACTGCAAAAACCAAAGTATGCAAATAGGTAAAACAAAACTATAAAGATAGCGATAAATGAATTAAAAAGAGTGTCACAAATTTTGGAGATCCGTTAGATATGTTGCCATGTCATGCTCCAAATCATCTACCGCCTCTCCTCCTTTTACTGCAGGTTCTTCAGCTGCAGGGTCCTGTTGGGGTGTGGAGCCTCCCACCTCTTCCTGAAAAATAGGCCTGTCCCCAGGCCATGCCACATGTGCTCTAAACTGGTCGGGAGTAGGCCATGGGAATGGGCTCGGATCCTGTCGGTGCTGATGCAGTGTATAGTTGTAGAAACTCTCATTTAGCTGCATCTGGCCTCTGAAGTTGGCAGCTTGTTGGTCCGCTATATGCTGCATGTAGGTGTGCATTTGAAGCTCCATTCTTATAACACCCCGTAGGCCTCCGGTGCGTTATCATTAACAATATCAGATAAGCGTCTTTTTAACATACAATATGGCTCATAAATCACGCCCCTGCTGATCCAGTTTCTCATAAATATACATAGACAGATCAGTAACATACACAATATATTTAGGAGGAAATTCATCTCATATCATGTCATAAATAGTTCTGTACATACATATACATTAGAGTTTTCACCACACACCATGGTGATACAAAAGAATAGTTGCCCTCATCGAGGGTATACAGAACTATACAACCCTTAACAGGGTACAAAATGTAAACAAAATACAAAACTGAGCCTTCAAGCTCCTTCTGCTGCTCTCAGCCAAGCAGAAATGTCTCTACTCAGGCATCCTATGCTGAGACTGCTCTCTTCTATCTGAAGAGTCACCTGAAATCACAAATCCTCACACGGGGTGAGATACATATCTCAGTAAGCTCAGGGTGCTGGGAAAACATTCCCACCCTGGCCCACAATTCACAATACAAACATCAAACAAGCATACATATCATGTCTATTTCACATCCATGGCAGAGATTCACTCGATGCCGTTCCACATGGCAGAGATTCACTCAATGTCTTCAATATCTGGCAGAGATTCACTCAATGCCCTCAGCATATGGCAGAGATTCACTCAATGCCCTCAACATGGCAGAGATTCACTCGGTGCCCTCAGTATCTGGCAGAGATTCACTCGATGCCCTGGGCAGAGATTCACTCGATGCCCCAACATATAGCACATCCAGGCACAAATGCACACAGAGTAAGGTATGCAACATCCAATGCATGCATTATGAATATGACCATCACTCCCCCGGAGTGTGGTGTGCAACCAGATATGGGAATCAATCCCCAGGGACTCAGAACTTACCTGGCAAGGTATCAGTCTGCAGTTCCTTCCCTGGTCTGTGGCTCCCGCCACCAACAGTTCCAATATCACGCCCTATCCAAGGGACATTTTGATATCAAAACCAGTTCATAGACATTCAATCATAGAAACATTTCATATACAGAATCTCTTATCCTAGGGTTCAATCAATCTCACAGACCACACAAGGTCTCTCCAGGCTAAATACCCAGCATCTGAGTCATCCCAGACTCAATGCACATCCTATACATATACTATGGTCATCATTAGCCCATATTTCAATTATCACTGGAACAGTCTGAGTTTCACTCAAAGTACCGTTCAATTAGCCTCTCAGGCTCGTCACAATCATAATTTAGGCTCTAGCATATCAGAAATCCAACAACAAGTGACCCTACCTTAGTCACACATGCATTCACAGAGCCAATATTCAAAATTCACCAATTCAAAAACTAAAAGCTAATCCTTCATCACTAGACAATTCTAAACAAGATTCTCTACAGAACCCTGAGCTAAATCTAGGCCCAGATCAATATAAATCACAAAATCCAGAAATTCCCCAAACTCAAAATCAACCGAAGAAACTTAAGTTTCTTACCTCAGTGGCGACCCAAAAGGCTGGAGGACAGCTTTCCTAAGCTCTGTAGTCCGTTCTGTGCCTTGGGTTCTTGCCAACGCTCAAATTTCTGAGGTTTCTCTGAGGGAATGGATTTTGCTCAATCCAAAGGAAAAGATGAAAGATTATAGCTTTTTAATCGGTTAAAACAAGTTTCTAGGTCGTAGGGAGGTGTTTAGGCCAACATATAAGGTCCTAGGAAGCTTGGAGCATGCAGTAATGGAGGCTGGGCAAAAGGGAGGGAGAAGAAGAAGTTTTCTTCTTCAAAACGCGACTGCCCTTTAATATACAGCCTGCCCGAGTTCTAGCTCGATCCGTGCCAGCTCCGGCGCTAACCGCGCCAATATGGCGGTTTATGTGGCGCCACCAGTGCCACTCCCACACCTCCAGCATCAACTTCCAGAACCTGTGGCACCACCCGCGCCACCATGGCGCCATCCGCGCCATTCCTCCCCTGACCTATGGCGCCATCCGCGCCACACTTGGCACTGATCGCGTGGAATTCCAATGAAACTTGATTTTCCAGACCACTTCTGGCGCCATCCGCGCCACCTATGGCGCTATCCGCGCGGGCTGGAAAATGTAACGCCTCTCGTGACTCTCTCGTGCTTGATTGATTTTAATTAAAAGCTCGTGTCCTTTTTGTATTAAAATGATCTTAGTTGTAAATTTTTCGCGAAAATTTTACAACTAAGATCATTTTAATACAAAAAGGACACGAGCTTTTAATTAAAATCAATCAAGCACGAGAGAGTCACGAGAGGCGTTACAATGGTGGTATCAGAGCCTGGTTTGTTTTCTGAGGACTGTACGCTTGCTATGTATGTGTGATATTTTGTATGTTATGTAAAGTGTTTGCTATGTGCTGTATGTGTTTGATGCATCTCTAAGACCTCTGTGTTTTGTAGACTGACCTAAATTAAGCCATGAATTAAGTTTTCTGTGGTATGTTTTAAAGGATTAAGGTTTTAATCTACAGTTGAGAAAGTTCTTGAGTTAACCTAATTGAGATTATTTGAATACGTGATTTGATTAATGAATGCCTGGTTAAATAAAATAAGGCTAACGGGTAAATACTAAGTAACTTGAATATATATGTTATGACTATTTGATTAAAAATCATGGATAAATTCTAGAAAAATTGATGTTAACCATAGGTTAGGAATAGCTTAATCGGTAAAGATTTTAATAAATTTAGAATTATAACTATTTAATAGACTTTGTTGCTACAATTTTAATGATTGACCGACATTTACGTATCTATATTTAATTTGAGGCTAAAATTAATTGGAAATATAACTATTAAGAAATTAAATATAAGTTTAGTTCAAAACTTTTATGAAATAAAATTGCTTATCATATATTTATTAAAACGAATTTAAAGAGGACCGAGATGGTTTAAGTGTTAAATGAAATAACATGTGTGGTTGAGTGGTTCTATAATCTTATAGATTATGTGTTGCCTGAGGAATTGTGAAACTGGATGAAAAGAAAAATGGAATAATAATGGAAGGTTTCATAAAAAATTTATGTGTTTTGATAATCTTTAAGCATGGTCTGTTTTCTAGGACTATGTGTTTACTGTATGGCTGCTATGTTTTCTATGGTTTGTGTTGTTGTATTTCTTGCCAAATGTTCTATGAATGATATGATTTGTAAGTCGCTAAAAACCATGGATTGAGTTTTCTGCAAAATGTTTTGAGAAAAGTAGGTTTCAATCTACAATTGAGAGGCTTCTTGGATTAAATTGTTGGAAAGATTTATGGTCAAAATTTAGGCTTGAAATGCATGTTATGGGATGATTATTCTATGAAGAAAATGTTGAGAGATGATGTTAGAATTAAACTGAGAAATTTTAGAAAAGAGGTTCTAGTAGTTTTGAGGATAATTGGAAGGTTGGTCATATTTTATGAATAATTTGAATTTATCAGTAAAGGATGAATGGCATAATGGTTTAAATATTAGAATAATTCAATTTTAAGGATTAAAGTAGTTAAGTGGTAGGAGAAAAGAAAATTAAGATGAATGGTAGAATTAAAAATTTTCTTGAGAAAGTTCGAAGGAATCAAAATTATTTGAAAATAATGGATTGTTAGTTGTACTAATATGATTTTCTGTGTCAAAGATAATTGCAAGTTGGACATAAAAAATATTTGGATAAAGGCATGGTAACTAGATTGTAGCACAGGTAATATGGTAAAAATATTTTCTTGAAATGTTTGGTATTTTACTTATGGATTATAAAGATTTAATAATTTTATAGTGTTGGTACCTGCTATACCATAATTCTCCATGTATATTCATAAGTTAGTAGACTGGCCACCTGGATAACTTGTGAATTGCAAAGGAACTTTATGGCAAGCAGTCAGAAAAACAAATAAGTGATGTTAAGTAACAATCTCTGTAGTGATTAAGTGAATAAGGAATTGTATTATTAAGAAAGTGCAGTAGATGTAAGAAATAATAATTAGCAGGAATAATGGTATTATGAAAGATATTTTCAAGTTTTAAAGTTAAAAATTAGTGGTGAAGTAGGCGAAATCTAAGGAGATTATTGGATAAATATTTTTAGAATTTAAGGATCATATGACTAAGTTTGAAAAGTTAGTAAAGGACTTTTCACGAAATATGGTAGGAAAATACCTATGCTATGTGGTTCTAATATGACTTCAATTTTAGTTGAAGGTGGGGAAAAATTAAAATTCTTAGGTATCTTCTATAAATGACATGGTTATAATTGATACCCCACTTGGTATGTTTTAATTTTGACAAGAAGTATGCGTTGATTGGTGATAGAAGATTTTACGTCAAAGCTGGTTGTTTTGTTGTTTATGTCAACAAAATATTATACAGACGGGTTTGGTAAGCTTTTAAGTTTTAGGAAACAGAGAAAATTCAATTTTTAGTGTCTTTTGGTGAATAATAAAATTAAGGATTAAAGAATGTTTTGATTTATGATCATTGTTAGGTAAGTAGTTTTTAAGCATTAGTGTTACTAAGAAATATAGGACCATGAGATGAGATAAGAAACTATCATTAGGAGAAAAAATGACAATAGAAAATTTGTATTCTCTTCTTAATTCACTAAGAGAAATATGGAGGTATAGCAAGATATTGTTACCATTAAGATCCATAAAAAAATCAAGATATTTTAAAGATTACCTTTAAAATCATTTATAGTATTTCGTTACACCCTGAATAAGACCTTTCATCATTATTTTAAATAGTACATGAAACTATTCACAGATAACACTTTGGTATATTCCAAAGACTATAGAAAAGGATAAAAAAAAATACTTAAGGATTTTGTTACTAAATTTTCAAATAAATAACTTTATGCAAAGTGAAAGTTTGGATAGCAATTTTTAGGACATGTGATATTTCAAGGTGAGAAAGCAATAGACCGTGCTAAGAAGTGGGAAAAATTCTAAGTTTATATGTGGAATTAAAAAGTTTTTGGACTTAGTAGAATACTATGGAATCATCACTAGTGTAATCTTGCCTTTGACCAAGTTGAGTTATTGAGAAGTAATTTTATGGATATTTAGTATAAGCATAGGTTTTAATTTCAACCTTTATGGAAAAACTTTTGTAAGTATGATGAATCCAAAATGGGATTTTATGAAAGATAATAGTATGTGCATCTAGGTAATTGATAGCCATGAGAGAAAATACCTTACTTATAAATTACTATTGATAATTTGGATACATTATCTGTGTGACTCACATTTTAAGGATTTTTAGTCTAAGGGAGTTGTTTTGAGGTAATAAAGATGAAGGGAAATTGTTGAATGATTATCATGAAAAGGTCAATACAATGATAATAAATTTAAGAGGATTTTAATACAAAAAGGACACGAGCTTTTAATTAAAATCAATCAAGCACGAGAGAGTCACGAGAGGCGTTACAATGGTGAGATCTCAGATTCTCATCACATGGCCATAGTTCAGATAGCCTCACCCTCTCTGGTGGCACAAACAAACTCATCCAACCAGTCGGGGTAGCCCAGGGGCGCGTAGGATAGTCACCTCCACCTATGTGATCATCATGGTGGTGTGGTCCTCCCTGAAACGACCACTTCTACTTCGCTTTAAATCGTATTTATTATTTTTTTCTCGGTTGTTTTTTTTTTCATACAAGAAAAAAAATGAAGGTTCAAGTAAAGTCCTTGTTAATTTTAAAACATGTAAAAGAAAAACATAAAAAAAAAATATTTGAAAATAATTTATCAATAGAAATGTTAACGCGTTATTCAATAACGTAGTTTAAGTGATTCACATATACTTGCCATACAAACCATTATTACCAGTTTATAGCTTGACGTCTAAACAGTCCAAACAGTCCATACAGTCCATACAGTCCATAATACAGAGCATAGTAGAAAACATGCAAACAGAGAAT
>PYAF01002105.1:6164-20860 GCA_007407185.1 Glycine tomentella
AAACTGGATGTAGCCTCATAGGTTTTGAGGTGAACCAGTATAAATCTTGTGTTCTGATTTAAATTCTGCAGATTTGACTATACTTGTGTGAACTCTATTTTGCATGTGTGTTCTTGTGGCATAACAAGTCTTGGATTAATTTTGTGATAAAGATTATTGTTTGATTTTGTGATAAAGATCCAAAGGGCAATAAAACTCTTATTTGAAACTCTGATTTTCATCAAAGAAATTTTAATTTACCAAGACTAACCAATTCACCCCCCCCCTCTTGGTTAAGTGTGAAGTGTTCCTTATTTTCCACAATTGGGGCTTTAGTCTTGGAACTAAGTGTGGTGACTTGCTTTACTTCACCTAGGAATAGGGATGCATGCTTGTAGCTTAACCATGTGTTTGCTTAATGCTTAACCCTAAGAAAGTTACTAAGGGATTAGGGCTTGCTAGTGGGTTAAAGAGCTATGTTACTGAGGAATTGGTAAGTAGTTGATATATGATAAACACAACCACTGAATAACTTAGCTATTTGGATATAGTAAACAATATAATTTCTTTGGAAGGAACATTGAGTGTGGGTTACCTTAACTACTATCGTCACATATCGTTATAATCTTTACTTGTTCATAAAAGCTTTATGTTAATAGTTAGCTTTTACTTTAATTGTTACACACACACAACCACAATTTCTTGTAAATATTTGTCGCCCAACTTATTGATATTAATTATAATTTAATTGGTCAAACAATCCTCGTGGGAACGATACACTTTCTTATCACTTTATTACTTGGAACGATCGGTATACTTGCTGAATCCGCAACAGTTACTCTCATTTGGTTCCATTAGAACTTAGTTTCATCTTATTCCATTACATCCTAACTAAACTCATAATTACTCTTCTAAATATCTTCTAGCTTTATAACAAAAATCTCCTAAGTCATGAGGACTCTCTTCCAAGTGTCCTCCACTTGTCCCCATGTATTTAAGTCATGAAATCTCCTCTCTTCTTACTCCCTCACTCACGTGGCCATCAAGGGGAAAGGAGAGAAGATTTTTCTTCCTTTCGTGCCATCTTGTATAAATATCTTTCAAGGTTATGATGGCTTCTTATCCCTTCATTAATGGTGACTTACAAGTGGATAGATATTTCTTAAGCTTTCATGATTGCACCTTATCACTTTAATTCATGAACCTTAAGATATTTTTCTACTCATCATGAATCATCAATTTTGAATAAGACAAAACCACCTTATCCCCCTCCTTTCCTCTCTTCACGTGGGTACCATGGCCAAGGGGGAAGATTTTTATCTTCCCTTCCTCCTTCTACACCACATTTTGGTTTCCTTTAAAGAGGAGAAAATTGTGTGGTTCTCCTTATGTCCATATGTCATCTTTCATGAAGAGGAAGAATTCAATTCCAAGTTGTCTTCACACATGGCATTCATAGGAGGAAGTAAAGTTCAATTCAAACTCTTATGCCTAAAGGATAAGATTAAATAATAGAACTTTAGAGATTTCCAGAAACTGACTTCAGTTACAGTACAAATAGCTCACAAACTGTCTATACAGAGTGCTACACAGGCTTTACATACAAGACTGCTCTATCTTAATTCTGATTGGTCCGTTCTACTTCTGACCATCAAAATCACTAAACTATTCTATTAAATAAGTCTGTACATCTGAGAGAAAATTCCATATATTCTACTTATCATTTTTCCATATTTTTCTGTTGCCTGAATTCTCCTAAATAAAATTTCAAAGTTATTACCGTATAAAATTCATAGAAATTATATTCTAAGGTTTTTCTGTCACAGATGTATAGTTTCTAACTCTACAAATTATTCTCTATCATATGAGTCCTGTCCCACCTTATTCTGCTTCAGTTTGAAATTTCTAACTTATACAGCGTGTACCGACGTTGTCCAGAAAACAATCAAATTTTTCCTAAAATTGTATATTCTTAAGATCAGAAAATTCTACTGATTAATAATATATATAAAACATGCTCAATAAATGCTCAGATCATCATAAAACTCGAGGTGTTACAGGTGCCAATGACCACCCTGACCCAGTGACAGCTGCACTAGCATCTATGCAGTAGGAACGAGGCTTTGATGAAGGCCAACGAGGCCTTAATGGCAAAGGTGAGGTCTTTTTTTGATTATGGAAAAGCCATGAAGAACACTTTAATCGATTACTAGCTACTCATAATCGATTACATAGCACAAAATGTAAATCATGATTATCTGTCTTAATCGATTACCATTTTACTGTAATCGATTACACAAGTTCATTTTTAAATATGCATGACTGCCTTAATCGATTACCACAATCAATAAATGATTACCTAGGCTTATTCTAAAATTGTACATGTCTGCCTTAATCGATTACCACAATCAGTAATCGATTACATAAGCTTATTTCAAAACTTAACATGTCTACTTTAATCGATTACAACTCATGTTAATCGATTACATTGTTCGTTGTATTTTTCCAGATTGAGCTATGGACATTTTAATTGATTATCTGGAAGATTAATCGATTACATATGACAATTTAATCAATTATAATGGCGATTTAATCGATTACATTCTGTTACAAAAGTTGGTTATAAATAGAATGTGAGTTTGTTTGAAAGATGCAACTCTTGACTTCCAAAATTCAAAGCATTCACAAGCCTTCTCAAAGTTAGAAAGGATTCTCTGAGAGACAGTTCTTGTCCATCTTTTAAATCTTCATGGTGTGTTGAAAGATTTCTTGAACAAAGTTTTCAAAGAAGTTTTTGGAAAATAAAGGTCTGAAATTGATTTCTGCATTTCAATTTTGATTGGTAAATCATATTTATTCATATTCATTGGATCATCAGGTTGGCTCTTTATTAACTCTAGTTGTAAATTCGTTTTTGAACTCTTGGTTGTTTGTAACTTTTGTAAAGGGTTCTTTAAGTTTTTTCTAGAGTGGGTTTCTCTAGAGGGAAGAGTAGAGAAGGATTCTCTATGTCTTGGTCATTAGGAATCTAATAGGGTTTTAGATTTATGTTCTTTATCTAGGTTTGATAAAGAGTGATTTTTGTAAAGCTTGTAAGAACTGACACTTGATAATAGTGGAACTTTAATCTAGTGTTTATTAGAAGAACTGGATGTAGCTTCTCTTGAGAAGTGAACCAGTATAAATTCTTGTGTTGTTTTCTATTCCTTAATTTCTTCTTGCTATCTTAATTTGTGGTTCTTGGTGATATCTACATTACTCAACTAGTTCTATTTTAAGCAATTATTTTCTTGGGCTGAGTGATTTGATTTATTTAAAGCATTTTTGTTTCAATTGTGATTAAGATCCTATAACTCTAATTTTCTAAAGTTTTTTAAAAAAGGCCAAGTTTAAACCAATTCACCCCCCCCCCTTCTTGGTTATTGTGTGAATTCCTATTGTTTTCAGTTTAACTACCTTTTCTCAGGTAAGTTTTGGTCTACCTCTACCTCTTTTTGTGTCGAGATCTTGATAACAAACTTTTGTTCTTAAATGAGCATCCAAGGGTCGTCTCATTACGCGCACAAACCACCTCAATCTATGTTCCCTCATCTTTTCACTCACCAGTACTACTGCTATCTTTCGTCAAATATCTTCATTTCTTATATCATTCATCTTCGTATAACCACACATTCACCTTAACACACTCATTTCTGCTACCCATATTTTATGCTCATGTTGAATGTGTGTTGGCCAACATTTTGTTCCATATAACATTACCGGTCTTATAGTTGTTCTATAGATTTTTTCTTTTAGCTTAAGGGAAATTTTGTAGTCACACAACAACCCAGATTGCACTCCATCATTTCATCCACTCCGCTCTAATTCTATGATTCCTCATCAATCTCTTCACCTTTTTGCAACATTGATCCCAGGTATCAAAAATCATTTTTCTTGGGTTCCTCTTGGCCAAGTAGATGCACGGGATCTTGATCATCATCTCTTACCAGTGAAAAATCACATTTCATATACTCAGTCTTGCTTCGACGTCAGTCCTTTCGATTCCAAATTGCTAAAAATAATGATGAACACACACAATTAACCAAGAGGGAGGTGAATTGGTTAAAACGGAGATTTTAAAAAACTAGCAGCAGAGTAAAGATCGTATCACAAGTTTTCCATTATTAAAACTGAAACTTTCAATCAATCAATTTTCACCCTACACTTCATGCAATTGCAGAAAATATTTCAGCTGATCTTCAAAGAGATTAACCACAAGATAAGCAAGTTTAAGATAGCAAGAATTAGAATCAAGAGAACACCAAATTTATACTGGTTCACCCCTCAAAAGAGAAGCTACATCTAGTTTCTTCTTACCAAACCTGGTTAGAGTTCTACTTAATCAAAATATGTTCTTTACAAGAATTACAAGTGATTACCTTTATCAAACCTAGATAAAGAAACTGAAATCTAAAATCCTATTAGACTTCTAATCACAAAGAACCAGAGAACACTATCCTGTTCTTTCCTCTAAAGAACACTACTCCAAAAAAAGCTCTAAAGAAACTCTTTGATGTTAGTACTTAAAAGAATTAAAAGAAACAAGTCAATTCACAGTAAGAGTTCAAGAGAGATACAACCTTATGATCCTCAGAGGTTGAATGAATGAATTTTACCAAGCAAATTCAGATTGAATGAATACTAATGTTGAAAAGTAGCTCTCTTGAAAAACTCTTGAAGAATCTTGTTCAAAACACTACGATCAATGAAGCATGAGTTCTTGGGTTTTGAAACAAGATGAATGAGACTCAAAAAAATTTCTTAGACTTTGAAAGCTTTGGGAGTAATGAGTAATTCATCAAATCAATATCTGTGGATTAATGCAAATGTTCACACCCAGCATCTTTTTATAGAAAACAGATTTAACTGCATGTAATCGATTAAAATGCTACGCAATCAATTATTTTAACCAAACTCGTCGATTAATATACAAAATAATCGATTAAAGTGTTCTTAACACAATCTAGAAAAGACTTATGAACAAAGTAATCAATTAAAATGACATGCAATCGATTAAGACAGTCAGTCTCAGAATTGAAATAAGCATGTGTGATCTATTATGATTGAGTGGTAATCAATTAAGGCAATCAATCTTAGAATTGAAATAAGCATGTGTAATTGATTACGATTAAGTGGTAATCGATTAAGGAAGTCATGCATGTTTTGTGTTTTTGTGCTGTGTAATCGATTACGATTTGCTTGTAATTGATTAAAGTGTTCTTCATGGCTTTGTAATAGATTACACAAGCTAGTAATCAATTAAAGCAGTGCACAAATGCATTTTCCAAAACTTAAACCATGAGAATTTCTTTCTAAATGCAAACATGTAACCTTTTATGCTTTTCTTAAATCATGTATGCATGTTTATGATTATGTTTATGCAAATGCAAGGATCACAAGATAAGCCTCTTGAACAACTTAACAAATTACAAATGTCTTCAATGGAATGGCATGTAAAAAGCTAAAATCCTTTAAGCAAAGGGATTCATCCTTTATTTGATCTTCTTTCAAGCTCCCCCTATATCCAACAATCTCCCCTTTTTTGGCTTTGATCATGCCAAATACCTATTGAACATTTGTTGTCCCTTTAAGTGCATGAGAGAGATGAATTATAGGAGCTTCATATTCAACCTTAAATCAACTTAGACTTTTGCTAAGATCAAGTGTTAAGTAACCTTGCATAAACATAGATAATTTCTTTGAATGCTCCCCCTATTTTAGATAATATTTCATAGAGTTTAGATCACTAATTTCAGAGCAATAAGAATTCATTTTTTTGTCAAATGTTCATATAATATCTCCCCATTATATTCAATTTATTTCTCCCCCTATTTGGCTTATCAAAGACAAAAAATATCGATGTCATAACAAGATAGGCAAGGAAGAAATGAACAAGAAACAAACCTTTTTATTCAATAATGAAAAGGGGCACAATACTGAAAAATTAAAAACAAAATTAAAAGTAGAACATTAAGCAATTATCAAAACATGAAAGCAAATCACGGGTAATAAGAAAACAAACACAAACAACCTAATCTAGAGCTTATCAAACTCATCAAGAACCATCCTAGACTCAATATTTTCTAGCCTAGACTTAATTTCTTCCATGGATGAGTTGATCTCTACCCGCTCATGATGTAAGGACAAAAGAGTATCCATCTGTTCAATCATAAGGGATTCAAAAGGGTTGTACTGTTGCTGAGTAGAGCCTTCTTCAGCCTCTTCTTCCTCGTCAGCTCCTTCTCCAGCATCTGTAGGTGAAGGTTGTTGTTCTGCCATCCATGAGGAGTTTTCACTAGACCAAGCTTGTTCATATGTTTTTCCTTAATGAGGTTGGTGATGTTTGTAGTGTTGTCTACAACCTCATTTGAGACATCAACTTAAAGTAGTTAATGAATCTGGATATCAACACAGCACATAAGGAAATTGATAGCTTATCGATCTTTTAGCCTTCAGCATGATCTCCTTAATGATGAGGATCCAGTTCATTTGTGTAGCAGTCTTCATTCCATAGACAAGCTGCGAGTCATCATCTGTTGCTTGAGCATGGTTGGATAATCTTGGAGTCAAAATGTAAGTGATTATATAGTGAAGGAGCCTATCTTCACTAGTCATTGAGCCTATACCAAGCCTTAGCTTCAGCCTAATTTGAGGGTCTTGAAGCATCCCTCTGTATGTATCAATTTTGTTGTAGCCCTCAGCCTCTTCATCAAATTTCCTTGCACCCTCAATGGAAATACCAGCTACCTCATGAGTGATCTCCATGGCCATCCCATTTACTTTAGAGAGGATGGTGCCATCCATGCTAATCTTAGCACAAGTGTAGAACACCTTCACAAGTTCAGGGTAAAAAGTACCATTCATCTCCACAAACTTTTTCAATCCCTAGGCTTCTATCATTGCAGGGAACCAAAATCCCTCAGCAATGGACCAATTTAGGTCAAGGTATTTAGGAGGGAAGACAAGTTTGGTGGCATTGAACTGCATATAGTTCAACTTTTCGGTCTCATTTGTGAACCAAGAGTGTAATCTATTCACAGAGGGGTTGGAAGATTCATCAGCCTTCCTTTTGCTGGATTTACTTTCTTACGGGCTGACATGATGGTTTAGATTGAAAAGGTGAATGGGCAGAGGTTTAGAATGAGAAAGAGAAGAAGAAAGCTCATATTTCTCAATGTAGGGAGACAAAATTGAAGGTGTGAATTTTTCTCTCTTAAAAAGCTGTATTTATAGAGATTTTCAGGCTAGAATTTGAATTTTAAATGTGTGTAACAACTATTTCGAGTACCCAGAAGATTAAATGCACAGAAGCAAGTTTGAATTTTGATTTTGTGATAAGATTGGCAGTTTAGATTTCTATGAAATTTGTAGATTTTAGCAGTAACTGTTGATTCAAAAGGAGTCACTTGAAGATGAACAAAGAATCAAGCTCAATGTTTTGTGCTTTCAACATGCCTTGAAGCCTTAGAAATCAATTTGTGATTGTTGTAAAGGGAAGAAGCTATCTCTGATGATCCAGTGTGCATATCATTCATATCATTCACTTAGGATTGTTAGATTGTGTGTTAATACAAAAGCAATTGATAATTAAGGCAAGTTTAAAAACAAGTTTTTGGAAAAATAAGGTTATGCTATTTTAATCGATTACAGATAGATAGGAATCGATTATTTTGTTCTTTGTGCCTTCTGGAAAACTTTCTTAGAACAATGTAATCGATTACATATCGGATTAATCGATTACCTGGGCTAAAATTAAAATATTAAACTCTCTATCTTAATCGATTACAGAAGGTTGTAATCGATTATATACTATGCCTGTGTTAAACATGCTTTGCTGATTTAATCGATTACCAGAAATAGTAATTGATTAATAGTGCATTTGAAAATGAAGAGCTTCTTATTTTAATCGATTACGTGACAAGATAATAGATTATTATGTTCATAGCTCAAACCCAGAACAAATCTTAAACATTTTGATTGATTACATTCTTGAATTAATCGATTACAAGAGCGTATATAATCGATTATTTTCAGTTAGAAGTCTGTTATGAATAGAACCCTTTGCTCTGCTGAGTAATAGACTTGAGAAATTCGAATTCTGAGCATTCATAAGCGTTCTTAACATTCTATTAGTGATTTTTCTGGGTTCACAAAGTTCTTTCCTTCACCAAAATTCATATGGGTTATTGATTGATTAAGTGAAGCAAAATTTGTTTTCAAAGCTTGAGGAAAAGGATGTTCTAAGTCTGTAAATCTTTCTTCAACCTGGTGAATCATTCATATGCATATTGTTCGTTGGATCATCAGGTGACTTCTTTCCTTAATCTTTGAAATTGTAAATCTGTTTTTAATTTTTGTAGTGATTTGTCTATTGTAAATGGGTTTCTTGCTTGTTAACTAGAGATAGAGTTTCTCTGAGGGTTTGCTGAGTAGTGTTCTCAGTGGGTTGTCTCTAAGAATCTAATAGTATTTTAGATTTCTGAACTTTATCTAGGGTTGATAAAGAGAGGCTTTGGAATAACTTGTAAGAATAGATATTTGCAATAGTGGAACTCCATTCTAGAGTTGAGTGGAAGAAACTGGATGTAGCTTCATAGTTTTTGAAGTGAACCAGTATAAATTGTGGCTGATCTTTATTCTCCTCTCATCATCTCAATATTGCTTTGATTTGTGAATCATATTCTTTGCACAGTAAGCTTTCCATTTGTCTATTGATTTTCTTGATAGAGGAATTTGATTGAATATATAGATTCTTGATTTCAAAAGTTTTTTAAGTGATAAAGATCTTGTAGAAACTTTGATAGTAAAATTTTTAAATACCAAGGTTCAACCAATTCACCCCCCTCTTGGTTGTATTGAAGTATTCCTATCATTTTCAGTAATGCCATAGATAATCAATTACCAAAGCTTGTAGTCAATTAATTCGTAAGCAAACAGAACCACTGCAACAAGGTGTAATCGATTAAACCAAAATGTAATCAATTACTCCAGTGAGAACCCAAAACAGAGTAACACACTGTAATCGATTACCATTTAGAGTAATCGATTAAATCAAAGTGATTTTGGTTTAGTATAAGCTTTGTATGATATGTAATCGATTAATTCGTTGACGTAATCGATTACTCCAAAGTTTTAAAATTTATGTATTCAGTTTAGACAGCAAGTAATCGATTAATTTGTCAAGGTAATTGATTACTTAAACATAAAATTGTTTCTAAAAAGTATTAAATCATCAAATGATCGATTATTCCGCTTAGTAATCGATTATTACAGTCCAATATGCAGAATATATAGTGATCATGAAGCATGATTTTCATTGTTATGCATTTTTTATATATGGTCAATCATTCAGTGAATCATCATTTAGAAAGGCAATTAAATAGCAAGCTAACATATGTTGGATTCATCAAGTATACCTAGCATGTTTCTAAGTGCATAAAACCTATCTCTTGCCAAGGGTTTTGTAAAGATATCAGCCAATTGATTAAGTGTTCTACAAACTCAATTGTACACTTACCCTTTTGGATATGATCCCTGAGGAAGTGATGCCTTGTCTCAATGTGTTTTGTCCTTGAATGCATAATTGGATTCTTGGATATGTTGGTGGCACTTGTGTTGTCACAGAGTAGGGGTATTGCCTTTAACTCTACACCAAAATTTTGTAGTTGTTGCTTCAACCATAGACTTTGAGCACAACAACTTCAAGCTAATATGTACTCAGCTTCAGCAGTTGATAAAGCAACACAAGATTGCTTCTTGCAATGCCAAGAGATTAGTGAGTTGCCTAATAAGTGGAAAGTTCCACTAGTACTCTTCCTATCCAATTTGCACCCTGCAAAGTTAGAGTTAGAATATCTAATTAAATTGAGAGATGCACCTTTAGGATACCAAAGTCTCACTCTTGGTATTAACTTGAGATATTTGAAGATCCTCTTGACTGTAGTGAGGTGTGATTCTTTAGGATTTGCTTGATATCTAGCACACACTCAACATTATGCCTTGTCTACTAGCAGTAAAATACAATAAGGATCCAATCATTCCTCTGTATTTTGACTCATCAACTCTCTTTCCTTTTTCATCTGAGTCAAGGTAGGTTGATGTAGCCATTGGAGTTGCAGCATCCTTGCTTTTCTCCATTTCAAACTTCTTGATCATTTTCAAGCAATACTTAGTTTGACTAAGAAATGTCCATTCTTCATTTGCTTGACTTGAAGTTCAAGGAAGAATGTTAGCTCTCCCATCATAGACATTTCAAACTCATTTTGCATTGAGATAGAAAATTCTCTGCACAAAGATTGATTAGTTGAACCAAATATAATATCATCAAAATAGATTTGAACCAACAAGATGTCATTGCCACTTTTCTTGATGAATAAAGTTTTGCCCACTTGTCTTCTTATGAAAGATTGGCTAAGCAAGAAGTTGCTCAATGTCTCATACCAAGACCTTGGAGCTTGTTTTAAACCATAAAGAGTTTTTCTCAGTTTAAACACATGGTTTGGATATTTGTAATCAACAAAGATAGGAGGTTGATCAACATAGATTTCCTCCTTGATATATCCATTTAGAAAAGCACTTTTAACATCCATTTGAAACAGTTTAAAGTCCATTAAACATGCATATGCAAGCAGCAACCTAATGGCTTCTAACCTAGCTACTGGAGCATAGGTTTCATCATAGTCTATGCCTTCCTCTTGGTTGTAACCTTTTGTAACCAATCTGGCCTTGTTTCTAACTATGATGTCACTCTCATCAAGTTTGTTTCTGAAAACCCACTTGGTGCCCAAAGGTTTGTGAGAAGAGGGTCTAGGAACAAGTTCTCAAACTTCATTTCTCTTGAACTAATTTAGTTCATCATGCATGGCAATCATCCAATGTTCATCAAGCAAAGCTTGGTCAATGCTCTTTGGTTCAATCTGTGAAACAAAAGCCATATCACAACAAAGATTTCTTAGTGAGGATCTAGTAGAAACTCCCTTGGAAACTTCCCCAATTATGTTGTCAAGGGAAAGGTCTCTTATAGTTCTCCAATCCTTGGGCTTCTGAATAGGTGTTGATTGTTCCTTTTCTTCATTTGATTCTGCCTTTTCTTTTTCATTTGATCCGTTTAGTTGAATAAATTCTTCCATTGGACATGCATCAATATCACACTCCTTTTCCTCTTTGGAGGAGTTAGATTCATCACATATAACATGAATTGATTCCTCTATGCACAATGTTCTTTTGTTAAAGACTCTATAAGATTTACTTTGCAAAGAGTAACCAAGAAAGATTGTTTCATCAACTTTAGCATCAAATTTGCCGAGAGAATCTTTACCATGTTTAAAACAAAACACTTGCAGCCAAATGCTCTTAAGTGAGAAATATATGGTTTTCTACCATTGTAGAGTTCATAAGGGGTTTTCTTTAAAAAAAAGGCCTTATGAGTAATCTATTCAAAGTGTAGCGAACTGTACTCACAGCATCTACCCAAAAATGTTTAGGCAAATTTGTCTCATTAAGAAGAGTTCTTGCTCCTTCTTCAAGGGATCTATTTTTCCTCTCCACAACATCATTTTGTTGGGGTGTTCTTGGAGCTGAAAAATTGTGGTTAATTCCATTTTCTTCACAAAACCTTTCAAAATATTCATTATTGAAGGTGACTTTGAATCCTTTATCACACAATTGACTAATACTAAGTAAATTGTGTTTCAGCCCTTCAACATAAAGCACATCCTTGATTTTTGTAGACAAGCTATCTCCAATATTTCCTTGCCCTATTATTTTGCCTTTATTATTGCCCTCATATGTAAAATATCCTCTTTCTTCCATTACAACATCAGTTAGCATAGATATGTCTCCTGTCATATGTCTAGAGCATCCACTATCTAGATACCAAATTAAAGATTTTTCTCAAAGACACATCTGCACAAATCAAATTAAAGAGAGAAATAGGGTCCCCAGTTTAAATTGAGTCCAAAGGGATTAGTTGTTTTCTTTCTTTTCTCAACCCATATACATTCACCATTAGGAACATAAAATCTTCTAGCAAAGCACTTGTATGATGTGTAACCTTTAAGCATACAATAATTGCAAGCAAGAGATTTTGATGTTCTAGCTTGAGTAAATCTAGTGTAGTTATTTGATTGATTGTGCTTCATATGATATTTATGTTTTGGTGGTACAAACACAAGCTTGTTTTGGGTTCTAGCTCCATGTTTATATCCCAAACCATAAGTATCACCAACAAATTTTTGCACACTTAGTAACTCATCTAAGTTGCATTTGCCTTTGTAATATTTTCTCAGCAAATCAACCAAATAGCTATTTTCAGTTTGTAAGCACATGTTTTCTTTTCCTTTACTCAGCTTATAATTATCAAATTCTCATTGCAATTCATCATATTCATCAACCATAGAGTTAGCTAAGGAACATGTAGATCCTTTCTCTTTGTAACTTGAGATAAGCTTATCATGATCTTCTTTCAATTTATAAAGCTCCTCTTGCAATTCAGCAAGTTTGGATACATGCCATCTTAGATCACTTTTAAGCTTGTTGTTTGTTGTTGCTAGCTTTTGAGCTTCTAAATGCATCTCATGAAATGCATCAACTACACTTTCAAATTCAAAATTTACCTCAGATTCTGTACTTGATGTTTCATCTTGTTCATTGATGGTAGATGTAAGACATAGGTGAGCTTCAACTTCTTTTTCTGAAGAGGATTCAGAACTTGTTGATTCATTATCCTCCCAAGCAATGTAGGCCTTTCTAGGCTTTCCTTCCCTTCTAGATCTCTTTTCAACTTGTGACTTCTTTGAAAATGAGGGACAATCTGATTTTATATAACCTTGCTTTCCACATTCAAAGCAAGTGATTGAGGAGGAGTTGTTGTTCTTGTTGGTGTGTCATTTCTTTTCTTTTGAAATGGTTGCTTTCTACCCTTGTTCTTCCTTAGAAACTTGGAAAACTTTCTTACAATGAGATTCATATTCTCATCATCTTTATCTTCACTTGAACTCTCATCTTTTTCTATCTTTGGAGTTGCAGCTTTTAATGCAATGCTCTTATGTTTTTTATCTGCATCTTCACCATTTGTTAGTTAAGATAATTCAAGCTCATATTCTAAAAGCTTACCAAACATAGTTGCCATAGACATTTGTGATAGATCCTTTGATTCTTTTATGGTTGTGACTGTAACACCCCAAAATTTTGAATTACAGTCAATTATTAGGATAAAATGTTAATTAGAGGCAGTACAAAAGATTTGGAAAAAAATGACGAAAATGCCCCTGAACATTTTGGAAATGACCAAGGTGCCCTTAGGCATTTTAGCAAGATATTTTATGGAGAAAATTTTATAAATACTCTGGGAGGTTTGAAAAAAGGATCAGAATACCCTAAGGGTAACAATTACAGAGTTTTCCTGAATATTTTTCGAAATGACGATTTTACCCCTAGGGTGAGGGATAAAATTACCAAAATGCCCTTTAGGTCAAAAATTGATCAGATGACTTTAGAAATTCATAAGAACCTCAGGATTGGATAAAATACTTTTAGACAACAAATTATCAACATGGTTGGTGGCAGAGAACCATAAACAGTAATTTTTAGGAATTTTAGAAATATTTTGGAAAAGGACTTAACTAAACTACCTTAGGTGTCAGAAAATTATAAGAAGAAGATGGATATAATCTATGGAGTTTTCTCATAATTATGGAAGGAATAGGTTTTCCAAGTGAGT
Organism: Glycine tomentella; assembly: GCA_007407185.1. NCBI lineage: Eukaryota > Viridiplantae > Streptophyta > Magnoliopsida > Fabales > Fabaceae > Glycine > Glycine tomentella. The sequence continues at coordinate 19,903 of PYAF01002105.1, forward strand.
CAGTTTAGTAATTTTAATAATTCAAGGTAAGAAGGACCAATAAAAAGCAAAATAAAAAACAAAAGCATAAAATCCATTAAACCTAGATTATTCCATGTGTAAAATGGAAAAACTTGTGAAGATTACTCTTCATGCTAGAAATCCTACGTAGAACATAAAGAAGAATGTGGAAATTGGACACTTGGAAAGTAGAGAAAGAATAGCCAATAGGAAAGAAACTAATGGAAAGATAAATAATGATGGCTTAAGAGGATTTTTTTGAAAGAAAACTTCCTCTTGACTCTTTTGAACACGGAGGAAATTTTAGACATTATTTCAACAATCCCAACGGTTAAAAGTTAGATATGTGGGTTAGAACCATTATTTTACTAATACGGTTTTTGGGAAAAATCAAAAGCACAAAATATCTTTAAACCTAAGCTATGCCACGAAAATTGATGGAGATTGCTCTCCAAGCTGAGCAAATCCACGTGCAATGCTAGAATGGTATGGAAAATTCATGAATTAGGACACTTGGAAGGTGCAAAATGGATAGCCAATGAGAAAGAACCAAGTAAAAAGCTAGTTATAATAATCTTTAGATTTTGGTAGAAAAATCAAACATTAAGCCACCCTATAAAAAGGTGTAGGATCAGATTTTGGGGAGCTCTAAGAGAGCTTAGCCGTGCAAATTCACTCCAAAAGCCTTCCATCTCATTTCTTTCTAAATCTACCTTTTGCCTAGAACACAAAACAAAAGCCTATACCTTGGAACCTCATGTGAAGCACTAGCCATCCTAGGAGCAAGAATCATTCAAGTTCAAAGGGGGAAAGCTGTTCAAAAAGCTTAAGAAAAGCAAGGTATGGGGAAGTTTATGATAGGCCTAGTTTGAATATTAACTACATGAAGATTCTTACTTGGTTTCATAGGAAATTAAGCTTTGCATGTTAAGTGTTTGATGAAATGCCTCAAAGAACC
>PYAF01002105.1:28783-64598 GCA_007407185.1 Glycine tomentella
ATTTGTGTTAGATAGTATGTATATTATTTTGGATACTGTATTTGGGACTATATCATGGACTGTATTTATTTATTATAATTGTACCGTGGTGAGGGCGAATCGTTTATGTTACAAATCAATCACAAACTTGAAGCAAAGAAGAAAAGAATTTTTCGAGAAAAATTTATAACTAAAATCATTCTAATACAAAGTGGACACGGAATTTCATTTAAAATCAATCAAGCACGAGAGAGTAAAACGAGACGTTACAGTGACTTTAGGTTGCCAATCCCTTGTTAGACATTTGAGAATTTTGATGTTCAGCTCTTCTACATCAAAGGTTTTTCCTAGTCCAAGAAGGTGATTCATAATGTGGGTGAATCTTGTCTGAAGCTGTGAGATATTCTCATCATCTCTCATCTTGAACATTTCATATTCATGAATGAGAGTGTGCTTCCTTGATCTTCTCAAATCATCAGTTCCTTCATGTGTGACTTCAAGTAATTCCCACATTTCTTTGACACTTTTGCACCTAACAGTCCTGAAAAATTCATCGGAAGATACAGCAGAAGTTATCATATTTTTTGCTTTGAAATCATATTGAACCATTTTCTTTGCTATTTCTGACATTTCATCCCATTCTTTTGGTATTGTTTTGCCATCAACAATCTTGGTTGGAATGTAAGGACCTTTCTCAATACAATTCCAAGCACCCAGGTCATTTGGTTGGATAAAGATTTGCATTATGTTCTTCCAAAATTTGAAATGTTCCCCTTCAAATAAAGGTGGTCTATTCAATGAGGCTCCCTCTTTGAAAGTTATTTGATTAGTATTCATTTTCAAGGATTTTGAAAAGATCTTGAGCAAATTACAAGAACCAGCTCTTAATGCCAATTGAAAATATAATGAACACTTATGCAAATAACCAAGAGGGCGGGTGAATTGGTTTTACCTTAGAGTTTTTAAAATTTCTTTCAAAAAATCCTACAGCGGAAGACTTTCAAGAAGGATCGTATCTTTAAAAACAATTAAGAAAACAATTTCTTCACCTTCTCTTTCACAAAAACTTTCACCTTTATCAATCAACCCACTCTTGCGTTGTTACCAATCTTGTGATATGAACAAAAACTTAATACTTCAAGAACAATATGAAGATAAACAGAAATATTCAAACACACAAGATTTACACTGGTTCACATCTCAACCCCGGAGGCTACATCCAGTTTCCTTCTAATCAAACCTTGATTAGAGTTCTACTATAACAAATATAATATCTTTACAAGCTTACAAAGATCTCTTTTACCCTTCCTAGGTAAAATTCAAAATCTAAACCTATAGACTTTTCAAAAGATCTAGAACCAGAGATCCCCTCTCTGTTCTTCCCTCTAGAAACCTATCTAGAAAAGTTTTAAAGATTACAATTTGTTATATTAACATTCAACAACAAATACAACAAAAATATCAACAATAACCAAGCTTATAGTTCAAGAAAGATATCACCTCTTATTCCTCAGTGAATTCAATATAATGAATGATCTAACCAGACTAAGAATGGATACAAATGATCTTTCTTGATGACTTCTTTAATCAAAAAGCTTGAACACAACTTCACATCATGTAGACAATGACTAACATATCATGTAAAACTCCATGACTATTAGAATCTTTTGATTTTCTAATCTCTCTCTTCCTTTGTGTTTTATGAACTCTTGAAAGTGATTCTCTCAGTACTTGTACGAAAACTTCACAAAATATATCTTTTTTTAAAACTCAGTGCAAGCTGTTCTATTTATAAAAAAACATACATAACTAACTGTAATCGATTATTTTAACTGATGTAATTGATTATTTTAATCAGATAATTGATTAAAGTGTTCATCAGGATTCTAGAAAAATGTCAAGAACAAAATAATCGATTAAGTCATCATGTAATCGATTATTCCAGATGACCTGTGTTTCCTGATACACATAGATAATCGATTAATTTCCCAAATTATCGATTATCACAGACAATGTGAAAAACTCATCAATGCATATTTAATCGATTACAATTATTTGGTAATCGATTAAACCAGATGAAAATGCATTTGTGAATTATGCAGTGACTCAAATAATCGATTATTCCGTGATGTAATCGATTATCACAGAGCACGTCTAATTCTATGTTAGACTAATTTAATCGATTAAAATGTTCATAAGGCAATATGCAGACCTGTTCACATGCATTTAATCGATTATATCATATAGGTAATCGATTAAAACAGTGAAAACCAGTTTTTCTAAGAATCTAATTGCCTTTATGACTTAACATCTAAATGTTTATTACCATATGATTAAACATGATTTAATGTATGTATGAATGCATGAATCAATCAAGATTTAGTGAGGATTATGAGGCTTTAACCACTTGAACCAAGCTTAAGCAAGAATTTACAAATGCCATCAATTGAGTGGACATGTAAAATATCAAAACTTGCATTCTTCATCTTCTTGATTCCATATGTTCATCTTCCTCATAGCTAACAATCTCCCCCTTTTTTATTTGAGCATGCCAAATACTTAATTGATGGAACATGCCTTTCTAGGAAGAGATGTTTATCCTAAAAATTTCTCAGCTCTTGCAAAGATCAAGTATTATATCCAAAACTTGATTTTTGCTTAAACAGATTCATTATTCATAACATTCAGACATTATTCAGACATTCAATTTATCATTATTAGCTCACTCATTCATAACTCCCCCTGAGTTAAACATTCATTCCCTTTTATACATTTATCAATTATTTATCTAATCTACTCCCCCTATTTGGCATACCAAATTAAAAATAACAGAAGTAGACAAGCATAGGAAAGGAAATAGGTGAAATTCATTAATCATTCAAGGGAAATACAAAGCATATGAAAAAGAAAAAAATAACAGAATTAAAATCAAACATAACAAAACACAAAATAACACAAACTAAGACAAGAACTAATCCATATCTCTAGATTCATCCCTAAATATCTTAGATTCTATGTTCTTCATCCGAGTCTTCAATTCTTCCAAAGATGAATTTACTTCATCCCTTTGTTCATGATGGAGTGAGAACAATGCATCCATCTTTTGAATCATCAAAGATTCAAATTAAGAGTAGTGTGGTTCAAATGGTGCAGGCTCATCTTGAGCTTCCTCAACAGCTCCCAATTGATGTCCTTCTTCGTCACCTCCTTCTCCTTCTTCCTCAGCCAATGGCACAGGTTGGCCTACCATTTGCCAACCATAAGGAGTCTTCACCATGCCAAGCTTTGTGAGGTGCTTCTCCTTGATTTGCTTGTTGCTAGAGTTGGTATGATCCATGACCTCATTTGACACATCCACTTGAAAGTAGTCAATGAATCTAGAAACCAAAATAGCATAGGGAAAAGGATAGTTTACCAATCTCTTTGATTTCTGCATAATTTCTTGGAGGATCAAAATCCAATTCAGCTTAATTCCTTTCTTCAAGCTATAGACAACTTGAAGATCATCATCTATAGCTTGAGCGTGATTGGTAGACCTTGGTGTGAGGATGTAGGTGATTATGTAGTGTAATAGCTTATCCTCATGTATCATAGGACCAATGCTCAGCCTTAATCTCAGGTTCATGTGAGGGTCAATGAGCATGCTTCTATAAGTCTCCATTTTGTTGCAACCTTCAGCTTCCTCTTCAAATCTTCTTTCTCCATCAAAGGAGATGCTAGCAACCTCATTCCAAATCTCAGGAGTGATCTACATAGCAACACCATTGGCTTCGGTGAGTATAGTTCCATGCATGGAAATCTTGGAACAGGTTTAGAAGACTTTAACTAAGTCAGGGTAGAATGTGCCTTTCATTTCAACAAATTTTGTTAGGCCTTGTTGCTCTAACAATTGTGGAAACTGAAAACCTTGTTGGGTAAACCAAGCAAGACTCAAAAATTTGGGTGGACAGAGTAGTTTTGTAGCATTGAACTCCAAATAGTTCATCTTATCAGCTTCATTGGAAAACCAATGATCAAGCCTATTTGTGACAGGGTTAGAAGGTTGTGCTTGTGCCTTTCTTTTGGATGTTTTGACCTTTTTAGAGATAGACATGGTGAGGGTACGAGTTTGAGGATTAAAGATGAAAGTAACCTCTTAGAATAAGAGAGTTTCAGAGAGAAATATAGACTGAGAAAACAGAGTGAGGTGTGAGATACCAATTTCACAAATTCACTATTTATAGGCAAATTAAGGGTTGTAAGTAGTTGAAAATATGAAAAATATAGTTGTTGTGGCCTTAATCACTCACTTAATGGCTTAGATTGCATCAAATCGTGCTTAATAGCAATTGGGCAGTTTCAAAAAACTGTCAGATTCTGCAGTAACCACTGAAATAATCGATTATTTTGTTTATGTAATCAATTATTTCACTTGAAATATTACAATTCAGAAATGATGTAATCGATTAAAATATTGTGTAATCGATTATATCAGAGCAGGTAGCTTGTTGAAGATGCAGTGTAATCGATTATAATTTGATTTAATCAATTAAGACATAGTGGGATGGAAATCTCATACAAGCAGGATCAGAATAATCGATTATTTCGATGTAGTAATCGATTATTCCAGAGAAGTCCAGAATTTTGAAAATCACAGTGACTTCATGTAATTGATTAAATGGTCAATTTAATCTATTATTCCGGAGTGAACATGAATTTTCTGGAACTCGAAGTAAGAGTAATCAATTAATTTGATGATGTAATCGATTACAACAGCTTTGACTTGTTTCTAAGAATCATAGGATGAACAAATAATCAATTAAAGATTTATGGTAATCGATTATTTCAGCTTTTATACACCAAATGTAAATTTTATCAGCAAACAATATGTAAATTTCAAATCAATTTGAGTTGCTATTATTCATGCAATGTCTAAATCATTCATGATCAAAGAAGGTAAACATAGGAATGTCACTCAACATGTACTATATTCATCCAAAATTCCAAGCATATTTCTTAATGTAAAGAACCTATCCCTATCCAAAAGTTTAGTAAAGATATCAGCCAATTGGTTCTTACTATCAACAAACTCAATTTTAATGTTACCTTTTTGTACATAATCTCTGATGAAATGATGCCTTATTTCTATATGTTTTGTCCTTAAATGCATGATTGGATTCTTGGAGATATTTATAGCACTTGTATTGTCACATAGAAGTGGAATTTGTTGAAGTTCTACACCAAAGTCTTGGAGTTGTTGCTTCAACCATAAACTTTGAGCACAACAACTTCCAACTGTTATATACTCAGCTTTAGCTGTTGACAAGGCTACACAAGATTGCTTTTTGCAATGCCAAGAAATTAAAGAGCTTCCTAATAGATGATAAGTACCACTTGTGCTCTTTCTATCCAATTTGCATCCTGCAAAATCAGAGTCAGAGTAACCAATTAAATTGATTGTTGTACCTTTTGGATACCAAAGTCCCACTTTTGGTGTAGACTTTAGATACTTGAAGATTCTTTTCACTGCTGTTTGATGAGATTCTTTAGGATTAGCTATATATCTAGCACATAAGCAAACACTTAACATAATGTCAGGTCTACTTGCTGTGAGATAAAGCAATGATCCTATCATTCCTCTATACTTTGACTCATCAATGTAAAATTTAGGAACACTTCACACTTAACCAAGAGAGGGAGTGAATTGGTTAGGCTTGGTAAATTAAAAAATTTTCTTAAACAAAATCGAAGTTTCCCTTAGGATCTTTATCACTTTTTGAAACTAAGAATCCTTATTCAATCAAATGCTCAGACCAAGGTATCCAATAGCTCAAAACTTAGTTGATAAACAAAGTCACACAACCAAGAAAGACAGAATATAATCAAGATAAGATAAGAATCAATACACAAAAGATGTATACTGGTTCACTTCAAACACTATGAAGCTACATCCAGTTTTCTTCCACTCAACACTAGAATGGAGTTCCAATATTGCAATTTTCTGTCCTTACAAGTAATTACAAAGTCTCTCTTTATCAACCCTAGATAAAGTTCAGAAATCTAAAACACTATTAGATTCTTAGAGACAAACCCACTGAGAACACTACTTAGCACAACCCCTAGAGAAACCCTATCTCTAGTTTACATGCAAGAAACCCAATCACAATAGACAAAGAATTACATCCAAAATCAAAACGAAAATTATAGAAAGATTAAAGAGAAAAACAACCTGATGATCCAATGATTAACAATGCAAATGATGGATGAACACAGGTTAAGTGAACAAGTTAAATCAGCTTCCCTTAATCTTGAATAAAATATTGCTCAAGATTGACTCACAAACTCATGATCAATATTGTAGCATAGCAAGCATGTAAAAACACTTTGAAAACACTTAGAAAGGCTCTTAGAACTGTTTTGTCTCAATGGGTATCAATGTTCAACGTTGCAAAATCAAGTAAAGTGATTTCCTATTTATAACAGAAAAACGTAACAGAAATAATCGATTAATACGCGCCTGATAATCGATTGTTTTGCTTATGTAATCGATTAATCCAAGAATGTAATCGATTAAAATGTTCATAAGCTTTTCTGGAATTTCTATAATGGTGCAAATAATCAATTATTCCGTATTGTAATCGATTAAAACAGAAGATACATGTTTTTCAAAATACACTATGTAATCGATTACTGGAAATGGTAATCGATTAAAGCAGGAGTCATAGCCTTTATGATTTACACAGCGTAATCGATTACTAATCTAGGTAATCGATTATCTAGTACAAAACTTAGAATTTAAACACAACATGTAATCGGTTACCACCTATGGTAATCGATTAAAGCAGGGAGAGGTTATTTTTAGATAAGCCTATGTAATCGATTATAGTATACTGGTAATCAATTATCCCCGCAGTTCTTGAAATCATATCTAATCATGTAATCGATTACTATCCTTAGGTAATCGATTAAAATATTCAACAAGGCAGTTTTATAAAAACCAAATGTATAATAATCGATTAATCCGATATGTAATCGAATACAATGTTCATGAAAGCTTTTCCAGAATACATGAAGAACAAAATAATCGATTAATACGATATTGTAATCGATGAAAACAGCTAGAAAACCATTTTTCCAAAAACCTTTAAATCAAGTTTGAAACTTAACCATTTTATGAAAGCCTTGTGATTTTCACTAAACCATTTCAAAATATTTACGAGTTAGAATGAATGCAATGCTTTAGGATCATCAGAATTATTTTTCTCTTACATTTTATCCTAATTAATCTCCAAGTTGTCATTTGCATGTTTGAAAGCTCAAAACTTGAGACTTGAATCATTCTTTGCTTATGCTTCAAGCAACTCCCCCTGAATTCAACAATCAACACTTTCTCCTCGTTCATCTGAATCTAGGTAGGTGGAAGTTCCCATAGGAGTTGTTGCAGCTTTGCAACTTTACATATCAAACTCCTTTAGCATTTCCATACAATACTTTGATTGGCTTAGGAAATTTCCATTCTTCATTTGTTTAACTTGAAATCCAAGAAAGAATGTAAGCTCTCCTATCATAGACATTTCAAATTCATTCTGCACACTAGCTGCAAATTCTTTGCACGAAGAGTGATTAGTAGAACCAAAAATAATATCATCAACATAGATTTGTACCATAAGTATATCTTTGTTTTTTCCTTTTGATGAACAAAGTTTTATCCACTTCTCCTCTTGTGAATGATTGATCAAGCAAGAACTTACTTAACCTTTCATACCAAGATCTTGGAGCTTGTTTCAATCTATATTATGCTTTTCTTAATCTGTACACATGGTTAGGATATTGATGATCTACAAAACCAAGTGGTTGGTCAACATATATTTCTTCATCAATATAGCCATTAGGAAATGCACTTTTCACATCCATTTGAAACAATTTAAAGTTCATTATACATGCATATGTAAGGAGTAATCTTATGGCCTCTAGCCTAGCAACTGGAGCATAAGTTTTATCATAATTAATGCCTTCCTCTTGGTTGTAACCCTTTGCAACCAATCTAGCTTTGTTTCTTATTATGATGTCACTTTCATCCAGCTTGTTCCTAAAAACTCACTTAGTGTCAATAGGTGTGTGAGTGGAAGGTCTAGGTACTAGTTCCCAAACATTATTTCTTTTAAACTGATTTAATTTCTCATGCATAGCAATTAATCAATGTTCATCTAATAAGGCTTGTTCAATATTATTAGGTTCAATTTCTGATACAAAAGCCATAGTGCAACAAAGATTTCTTAAGGAAGATCTAGTTGATACTCCCTTTGACACATCACCAATTATGTTGTCCAATGATAAGTCTCTTGTGGATCTCCAATCTTTGTGTCTAGGTGTGACTGCTTCTTGATTTGTATCTTCAAATGCTTCTTCTTCTAGCTTTCTAGCTTCTATGTGTTGTTGTCTTTCTTCTTTGTTTTCTACATCATTATCACTCAAAATTCTTCTTGAAAAGGGTTAGTTTCATCGCATACAATATGTATAGACTCTTCAACACACAAGGTTCTCTTGTTAAAGACCCTATAAGCTTTACTTTGCAAGGAGTATCCTAGAAAGATAGCCTCATCAGCTTTTGAGTCAAACTTACCAAGATTATCTTTGCCATTGTTTAAAACAAAGAATTTACAACCAAATGCCTTAAAGTGAGAGGTGTTTGGTTTCCTCCCTTTATAGATTTCATAAGGAGTTTTCTTTAAAATAAGCCTTATGAGAATCCTATTAAGAGTATAACAAACTGTACTCACAGCATCTGCCCAAAAATGCTTAGGTAATTTTGTTTCATTTAGAAGAGTCCTTGCTCCTTCTTCAAGTGATTTGTTTTTCCTCTCCACCACACCATTTTGTTGAGGTATTCTTGGAGCTGAAAAATTGTGATTAATTCCAAAATCTTCACAAAACTTTTCAAAGTGTTCATTTTGGAATTCACCACCATGGTCACTTCTAATTGAAACAATATTACAGCCCTTTTCATTTTGAATTACCTTGGCAAGTTTCTTAAAAGCTGAGAATGCTTGCCTTTTGGATCTTAAGAACAATTTCCAAGTGTATCTAGAGTAATCATCAAATATGACAAGTCCATAATAGATTCCTCCTAAGCTCATGATTCTTGAGGGACCAAATAAATCCATGTGAAGCAATTCAAGAGGTTTAGAAGTAGAAATCATATTCTTACTTTGAAAAGCGTTTTTAGTTTGCTCCCCTCTTTGACATGCTTCACAAATTTTGTCATTTTCAAACTTAACCTTAGGTAGACCAATTACTAAGTCTTTCCTAATTAACTTGTTGAGATGATGCATGTTTATATGAGATGTTCTTCTATGACAAAGCCATGTTTCATTCACCTTACTCATCAAGCAATCAGTTTTATCTATGAATGCATGGTCAATAGACAAGACATAGATATTACCCTTTCTCTTACCAATGTGTACCACTTTTCCATTTTTACCATCATGTTTCAAAATATTCATTGTTGAAGGTGACTTTGAATCCTTCATCACACAATTGACTAATGCTAAGTAAATTATGTTTCAGCCCTTCAACATAAAGCACGTCCTTAATTTTTGTAGACAAGCTATCTCCAATATTTTCTTGCCCAATTATTCTGCCTTTATTATTGTCCCCATATGTAACATATCCTCTTTCTTCAAGTACAACATCAGTTAGCATGGATATGTCTCCTGTCATGTGTCTAGAGCATCCACTATCTAGGTACCAAATTGAAGATTTTGCTCAAAGACACATCTGCACAAATCAAATTAAAGAGAGAAATAGGGTCCCCAATTTAAATTGAGTCCAAAGGGGTTAGTTGTTTTCTTTCTTTTCTCAACCCATATACACTCACCATTAGGAACATAAAATCTTCTAGCAAAGCACTTGTATGATGTGTAACCTTTAAGCATACAATAATTGCAAGTAAGAGATTTTGATGTTCTAGCTTGATTAAATCTAGTGTAGTTATTTGATTGATTGTGCTTCATATGATATTTATGTTTTGGTGGTACAAACACAAGCTTGTTTTGGGTTCTAGCTCCATGTTTATGTCCCAAACCATAAGTATCACCAACAAATTTTTGCACACTTAGTAACTCATCTAAGTTGCATTTGCCTTTGTAATATTTTCTCAGCAAATCAACCAAATAGTTATTTTCAGTTTGTAAGTTCATGTTTTCTTTTCCTTTACTCAGTTTATAATTATCAAATTCTCATTGCAATTCATCATATTCATCAGCCATAGAGTTAGCTAAGGAACATGTACATCCTTTCTCTTAATAACTTGAGAGAAGCTTATCATGATCTTCTTTCAATTTACAAAGCTCCTCATGCAATTTAGCAAGTTTGGATACATGTCATCTTAGATCACTCTTAAGCTTGTTGTTTGCTTTTACTAGCTTTTGAGCTTTTAAATGCATCTTATGAAATGCATCAACTACACTTTCAAATTCAAAATTTACCTCAGATTCTGTACTTGATGATTCATCTTGTTCATTGATGGTAGATGTAAGACATAGGTGAGCTTCAACTTCTTTTTTTGAAGAGGATTCAGAACTTGTTGATTCATTATCCTCCCAAGCAATGTAGGCCTTTCTAGGCTTTCCTTCCCTTCTAGATCTCTTTTCAACTTGTGACTTATTTGATAATGAGGGACAATCTGATTTTTATATGACCTTGCTTTCCACATTCAAAGCAAGTGATTGAGGAGAAGTTGTTGTTCTTGTTGCTTTCTACCCTTGTTCTTTTCTTTTCTTTTGAAATGGTTGCTTTCTACCCTTGTTCTTCCTTAGAAACTTGGAAAACTTTCTTACAATGAGATTCATATTCTCATCATCTTCATCTTCACTTGAACTCTCATCTTTTTCTATCTTTGGAGGTGCAACTTTTAATGCAATGCTCTTATGCTTTTTATCTGCATCTTCACCATTTGTTAGTTGAGATAATTCAAGCTCATATTCTAAAAGCTTACCAAACATAGCTGCCATAGACATTTGTGATAGATCCTTTAATCCTTTTATGGTTGTGACTTTAGGTTGTCAATCCCTTGTTAGACATTTGAGAATTTTGATGTTCAACTCTTCTACATCAAAGGTTTCCAAGTCCAAGCAAGTGATTCACAATGTGGGTGAATCTTATCTGAAGCTGTGAAATGTTCTCATCATCTCTCATCTTGAACATTTCATATTCATAAATGAGAGTGTGCTTCCTTGATCTTCTCACATCATCAGTTCCTTCATGTGTGACTTCAAGTAATTCCCACATTTCTTTGGCACTTTTGCACCTAATAATCCTGAAAAATTCATCGGAAGATATAGCAGAAGTTATCATATTTTTTGCTTTGAAATCATATTGAACCATTTTCTTTTCTATTTCTGACATTTCATCCCATTCCTTTGGTACTGTTTTGCCATCAAAAATCTTGGTTGGAATGTAAAGACCATTATCAATACAATTCCAAGCACCCAGGTCATTTGGTTGGATAAAGATTTGCATTCTGTTCTTCCAAAATTTGAAATGTTCCCCTTCAAATAAAGGTGGTCTATTCAATGAGGCTCCCTCTTTGAAAGTTATTTGATTAGTATTCATTTTCAAGGATTTTGAAAAGATCTTGAGCAAATTACAAGAACCAGCTCTTGATGTCAATTGAAAATATAATGAACACTTATGCAAATAACCAAGAGGGGGGTGAATTGGTTTTACCTTAGAGTTTTTAAAATTTCTTTCCAAAATGCTACAGCGGAAGACTTTCAAGAAGGATCGTATCTTTAAAAACAATTAAGAAAATAATTTCTTCACCTTCTCTTTCACAAAAACTTTCACCTTTATCAATCAAACCACTCTTATGTTGTTACCAATCTTGTGATATGAACAAAAACTTAATACTTCAAGAACAATATGAAGATAAACAGAAATATTCAAACACACAAGATTTATAATGGTTCACCTCTCAACCTCGGAGGCTACATCCAGTTTCTTTCTAATCAAACCTTGATTAGAGTTCCACTATTTAGCAAATATAATATCTTTACAAGCATACAAAGATCTCTTTTACCCTCCCTAGGTAAAATTCAAAATCTAAACCTATAGACTTTTCAAAAGATCTAGAACCAGAGATCCCCTCTCTGTTCTTCCCTCTAGAAACCTATCTAGAAAAGCTTTAAAGATTATAATTTGTTATATGAACATTCAACAACAAATACAACATAAATATCAACAATAACCAAGCTTATAGTTCAAGAAAGATATCACCTCTTATTCCTCATTGAATTCAATAAATTGAATGATCTAACCAGACTGAGAATGTATGCAAATGATCTTTCTTGATGACTTCTTTAATCAAAAAGCTTGAACACAACTTCACATTATGTAGACAATGACTAACATATCATGTAAAACTCCATGACTATTAGAATCTTTTGATTTTCTAATCTCCCTCTTCCTTTGTGTTTTATGAGCTCTTGAAAGTGATTCTCTCAGTGCTTGTACGAAAACTTCACAAAATATATCTTTTTTTAAAACTCAGTGCAAGCTGTTCTATTTATAAAAAAATAGACATAACTAACTGTAATTGATTATTTTAACTAATGTCAAGAACAAAATAATCGATTAAGTCATCATGTAATCGATTATTCCAGATGACCTGTGTTTCCTGATACACATAGATAATTGATTAATTTCCCAAATAATCGATTATCACAGACAATGTGAAAAACTCATCAATGCATATTTAATTGATTACAATTATCTGGTAATCGATTAAACCAGATGAAAATGCATTTATGAATTATGCAGTGACTCAGATAATCGATTATTCTGTGATGTAATTGATTATCACAGAGCACGTCTGATTCTGTGTTAGACTAATTTAATCGATTATGAATCAATGGTAATCGATTAAAATGTTCATAAGGCAATATGCAGACCTGTTCACATGCATTTAATCGATTATATCATATAGGTAATCGATTAAAACAGTGAAAACCGGTTTTTCTAAGAATCTAATTGCCTTTATGACTTAACATCTAAATGTTTATTACCATATGATTAAACATGATTTAATGTATGTATGAATGCATGAATCAATCAAGATTTAGTGAGGATTATGAGGCTTTAACCACTTGAACCAAGCTTAAGCAAGAATTTACAAATGCCATCAATTGAGTGGGCATGTAAAATATCAAAACTTGCATTCTTCATCTTCTTGATTCCATATGTTCATCTTCCTCATAGCTAACAAGCATTTGATCTAAAGTGCATTTGCCTCCATAAAGATTTTTCAAAAGATCAACCAAATAAGAATTTTCAGTTAGCAATATCATGTATTTTTCAGATTGACCCTTTTTGAAATCATCAAATTCCTTTTGTAAAAGCTTGCATTTATCAACATTTGAAGATGGTCAGGCACATATACACCCATTAGCTTTGTAACTTGAAACAAGCTTTTCATTTGCTTCTTTCAAATTGCAAAGTTCAGATTGTAACAGCAATTTTGGTAACATGCCATTTAAGATTACTTTTCAGCCTATTATTGGATTGTGCAAGTTTTTAGGTCTCTTCATGCATCTCATGGAAAGCATCAACAATATTATTATATTCATAATTTACCTCTGATTCAACACTTGAAAATTCTTCATCATCACTTATTGTAGAAGTGAAGCACACATTTGCTTCTTCATTCTCACTTGTTGATTCAGAAGTTGTTGAATCATTTTCTTCACATGCTATGTATGCCTTCTTTGGCTTCCCCTATTTCTTTGTCTTCCTTTCACCTTGTTGCTTCTTCAAAAAGATTGGACATTCAGATTTAATGTGTTCAGGCTTACCACATTCAAAGCAAGTGAAGTTGGTGGAGTTATTGTTGTTGTTGTTGCTATCATTTTTCCTGTTAAACTTTGACAACTTTTTGTTTTTGTTTCTTCTCATGAACTTGCTGAATTTCTTCATTATTAGGTTCATATGTTCATCACTTTCATCTTCACTTGAGTCTTCTTCCTTTTCCACATTAGATGATGCAGTTTTCAAGGCTATACTCTTGTGTTTCTTCTCTGCATCCTTTGCATGTGTTAGTTGTGACATTTCAAGTTCATACTCAAGAAGCTTACCAAAAAGTGCAGCCATAGACATCTTGGATAAATCTTTTGATTACTTGATTGTTGTAACCTTTGGTTGCCAAGGTCTTGTGAGACACTTCAGGATTTTGATGTTCAATTCTTCAGCATCAAAAGTCTTCCCAAGACCAAGAAGATGGTTGACAATGTGAGTGAACCTTGTTTGGAGTTGAGATATGTTTTCTATGTTGCTCATTTTGAACATTTCATATTCATGAATCAAGGCATGCTTCCTTGATCTTCTAACTTCATCTATTCATTCATAAGTAACTTCCAACATCTCCCACATCTCCTTTGCACTTTCACACCTAACAGTTCTAAAAAATTCATCAGAAGAAAGTGAAGAGGTAATCATATTCTTAGCTTTAAAATCATACTGCGCAACTCTTTTTTCTAAATCCGTCATCTCCTTGGGAATTATTTCACTATCAACAGTTTTTGTAGGGATCAAATGACCTTTCTCAATTGCATTCCAAGCACCAGGGTCATTTGACTGAATGAAAATCTGCATTCTACTTTTCCAAAAACAGAAATGCTCTCCTTCAAACATCGGAGAATGATTGAGGGAGGCACCTTCCTTGAAAGTAATATGTGTGGTATTCATTTTCTTTAAAAAAAAAGATAGTGATCTTGAATAACACTCAAGAACCATCTCTTGATACCAATTGAAAACAATGATGAACACACACAATTAACCAAGAAGGGGGTGAATTGGTTAAAACGGAGATTTTTAAAAACTAGCAGAGGAGTAAAGATCATATCACAAGTTTTCCATTATTAAAACTGAAACTTTCAATCAATCAAGTTTCTCCCTACACTTCATGCAATTGCAGAAAATATTTCAGTTGATCTTGAAAGAGATTAACCACAAGATAAGCAAGTTTAAGATAGCAAGAATTAGAATCAAGAAAACACCAAATTTATATTGGTTCACCCCTTAAAAGAGAAGCTACCTCCAGTATCTTCTAACCAAACTTGATTAGAGTTCCACTAAATCAAAATCTATTATTTACAAGCTTTATAAGTTATTACCTTTATCAAGCCTAGATAAAGAAACTGAAATCTAAAACCCTACTAGACTTCTAATTACAAAGAACCAAAGAACATTACCCTATTCTTTCCTCTGGAGAATATTACTCCAGAAAAAGTTCTAAAGAAACTCTTTGATCTTAGTACTTACAAGAATTAAAAGAAACAAGTCAATTCATAGTAAGAGTTCAAGAGAGATACAACCTTATGATCCTCAGAGGTTGAATGAATGAATTTTACCAAGCAAATTCAGATTGAATGAATACTAATGTTGAAAAGCAAATCTCTTGAAAAACTCTTGAAGAATCCTGTTCAAAACACTATGATCAATGAAGCATGAGTTCTTGGGTTTTGAAACAAGATGTATGAGACTCAGAAAATCTTTTTCTCAAACTTTGAAAGCTTTAGGAGTAATGAGTAATTCGTAAAATCAATTTATGTGGATTAATGCAAATGTTCAGACCCAACAGCTTTTTATAGAAAATAGATTTAACTACACGTAATTGATTAAAATGTTACATAATCAATTATTTTAACCAAAGTAATCGATTAAAGTGTTCTTAGCACAATCTGGAAAAGATTTATGAACAAAGTAATCGATTAAAACAACCTATAGTCAATTAAGGCAGTCACTCGCAGAGTTGAAACAAGCATGTGTAATCGATTACGATTGAGTGGTAATAGATTAAGGCAGTCAGTCTCAGAATTGAAATAAGCCTGTGTAATCGACTACGATTAAGTGGTAAATCGATTAAGGCAGTTGAGTTAGCGGCGGAGAAAGACTCGGCATTCAGGTGAGCCGCCCTTTTGTGATGTGTAATCGATTATGATTTGCTTGTAATCAATTAAAGTGTTCTTCATGGCTTTGTAATAGATTACACAACTGGTAATCGATTAAAGCAGTGCACAAATGCATTTTCCAAAACTTAAACCATGAGAATTTATTTCTAAATGCAAACATGTAACCTTTTATGCTTTTCTTAAATCATGTATGCATGTTTATGATTATGTTTATGCAAATGCAAGGATCACAAGAAAAGCCTCTTGAACAACTTAAAAATTACAAATGTCTTCAATTGAATGGCATGTAAAAAGCTAAAATCCTTTAAGCAAAGGGCTTCATCCTTGATTTGATCTTCTTTCCAGCTCCCCCTTTATCCAACAATTGCTTCTCCACAATTCAAGTTTCACAGGACTTCCTCTTGAATATCTTTTATTAGTTCATCCACCACTAAGACAAAGAGATAAGGACTAAGAGTCGGACCTTGGTGTACACCTACCGTGATAGTAAAATAACTTGATGTTTCATTGCAAGCTTTCACATACGTGGTAGCCCATCATACATATCCTTGATTGCATTTGCATATTTTAATGGTACTTTTTTCTTCTCAAGAGTCCATCATAAAACTTTTCTTGGGACCCTATCATATGTTTTCTCAAGATCTATGAACACCATATGTAACTCTTTCTTCTTTCTCGATACCTTTCCATTAATTGTCGCATCAAGAAAATGACTTTTATGGTACATCTTCCTAGCATAAATCCAAATTAATTTACAGAAACTTTGGTCTCTCTTCTTAAGCGATATTCAATAACTGTCTCCCACAACTTCATAGTATGGCTCATAAGCTTAATGCCTCTATAATTAGAATAATTCTTGATATCTCCCTTGTTTTTGTAAATAAGCACAAACATATTTTTCCTCCAAGTATTAGAAATCTTATTTGTTTGAAAAATCTTATTGTAAAAGATTGGTTAGCCATTTTATTGTCACATCCCCCAAGCCTCTCCACACTTCAATAGGGACGTCATCAAGTCTCAAAGCTTTATTATTCTCCATCTTCTTTAAAGCCTCTTTAACTTCATGTGTATTAATTCTGTGCACAAATCTTCTATTCAGATCATCATAAGCGTCCTCCAAGTCCACCTCACTTTTATTGTCATCCCCATTAAAAAGTTTGTTAAAGTAGTTCATCCATCTTCCATTTACATATTCATCAAAGTTTTTTATTTTCATCCTTGATGCATCTAACTTGAGTGAGGTCTTTACTCTTCTTATCCCACATTTTTGCAAGTTTATATATACCTTTTTCATCATTCTTGCTTCCAAGATTTTTATACAAATCGGCGAAAACCTTGCCTCTAGCTTCCCGCACTACTTTCTATGCATTTTTCTCGCTAATCTAAACTTTTGCAAGTTCTCATCATTGTGACTTTTATGTAAAGATCTAAAACATTCCTTCTTCTGATTAATTATCTCCTACACCTCTTGATTCCACACCATGTTTCCTTTGAAAGAAATTTGTTTCCTTTGTTTTCTCTTAACACCTTCCTTCCCACGTTTTAGATACACTTAGTCATCTTGTTCCATATTTCATTTGTTTCTTCCACAGACTTTCACAGTCCTTCACGCAACACGTTTTCCATGAACTCCCATTTAATTTTCCTCCTTTAACTTCCACTATTTTATCCTTGAGTTTTGAACCCTCTTCCTCATAATGTAAGTAATGATTTTTTTTTTTTGAAGGAAATGTGAGTAAAGATCTTAGTGTACGTTCGTAATGTGATTAAAGATTTTATTATACATGAAAATTGTGAGACTCTGCTTGCATCCTCACTTAAGTCGGGTGGCAGGTTGATGGAAGGCAAGTTATTCAAATGGGTATATGTAGGTTCCTAGCCATCGAAGGCTTTCGAGAATGCAAGAGGTTGGGGGCTCAGTGCATCGGAGAGAAAAGAATAAGCCTCTTGTTGGAGCCTCTCCTCTTCTATTGTTTACTTTCTCTCTCTATCAGTAGTAGTATTTGCACTATAGCAAACACTTAAACATTGGAGGGTTGAGAAGGTATAGTTTTGTTCTTTTAATTAATGGAGTTGGTTTGTGAAAAAGAAAGTTAAGGCAAGAAGAAATTTAAGGCACGTTAGTGTGAGAGGGAAGTTGAGTAGGTTTTAACATTTGAGAAGGTTCTTCTCTCTCTTTGTATTTAGGGTGTACAACCCTCATGAGATAGAAAAGTTGTACGCATGCAGTTTGAAGCTTCACAGTAATTAGCTTCCTAAGTTGTAATTTTTGAACTAATCAACATACAATTGCACTCAATGAAAAGTCAATTTTATTTTATTTTCTTCCTTTTTCAGTTGGGTGCATGTTTAGACAGAATTATTTTTACGACCCGCACCCACCCAACATTATCCGCACAGAACAAAAAAAATTTCTTTTATTTAATCGATACTCGAAGTTACCCGCCCATTATGCCTATTTTAATTCAAATTTGTCGGTTTTTGAGGGGGTGTCATTTCTTGTTTTCCTTTAGAATTTGAACTTAATTTAATTTCAAAAATTATCTTAGACAATAAAAATTATCTCCAACTTATATACAATATTTAAACAATATTTTTAATAATTTGGAACTTAAGCTTTTCCTAATAAGCACCGGTACTTCCAACTTATGTACAATATTCAAACAATATTTTTAATCAATTTGGAACTTAAGCTTTTCCTAATAAGCACCGGTACTTCCTATAGCTATTTAACCTTATTTCTCTATTTTAAAAATTACTTACACCTTATTTTCCCTCCTACAAACACCACCTTATTTCAATCCACCTTTTCCCCTAATTTCTCACCTACCAGAACAAGGGGTTTATATTCTAGTACAACCATACTTTCAAAAACTAATTTTTGAAAATATTAAAAAATTGAATGTTATTTTTCAAAATAAGAATATTTTTTAAAAAAATACGAATATGGAGTGTTTAAGTAAAAGGGAGTAAAAACGCAACTGCCAAGAGGAAAAATTGACATTGATCTAATCCCATGGAGCACCAAACAAAATAAGTATGAAGAGCCCATTTTAATTTTGTGAAAAACCTAGTATATTTGGACCCTTAAAAAAGTTCGGACATTCCAATGCACCAAATGTAAAAGGACTCTAATGAAACTTAGGGTGACCTGAAATCAATGAATTTCAAAACACTAACTTTCAACCTAGCTGTATGCCAGAATTACAAAAGTGCACATTATCTTGATTCTAAATACCTAATTTCTAATCCATTGCACATCAATCTTCATGTTCCAGGCAACTGTAATAGTTAAAATCATCTAAACGGGTCTCTGAACACCACGTAACATAATCACTTTTTTTTACTTTTTTCATTGAATTTATGGCATTTTTTTTTAAGTCCTAGACGCGACTGAAAAAGGAGTAGGAGATTTCAGCAAATTAAAAAGGAGTCAGAGCAATCTGAAAAACCATTTTACACTAAACTATAACAAGTACATATTAGGTTCAACTTATTTCACAGAAAAAAAATTAATCATTTGTGCTAGCTTCTAGAGAAAGCTTCTGAAAAATAAGCCATCACTTCATCAAAAATAATCTCAACCAACATTTGCTAGGTACTTGAATTCTCTCACATTCCTATTGCACAGTGACCACTCATCAGTGTATTAGAATATCTTATATGTGAAAATTTAGACAAGTATAAGCTAACGATTAACATACTACTATTGCGCTTAAAAATTACCAACACAATGACACATATAACCAATATGACTAGCATCAACTTCTATCCCTCTGAAGGTTAACTATAATTGCCGAATGACTATTAATTTTGATACAGAACCAGTGTTCAGACTAGAGAATTCGAACGATCTTGATACAGAACCGGTGTTCAGACTAGAGAATTCGAAATGATCCAGATGGAGAATGATGGCAACTACAAAAGAGGGTCAGTTGACAAGGCTATACAGAAAACTAGAAAATGAATTACAAAACTACCGAACTACAACTAAAGGAATCCTACAACCAAGAATATCTCTTAACAGAAAATTGGATGACCAGATGAATTAACATTCTGGTTACCTACCTATTTCAGCAGCCACTAGGTAAAATTTTGCTTCAGCAATTCATTCAGCCAAACTTAGCTGCCACATCATCGTCAACACTCCCTGAAATGAGAATTACAAATATCATTTATTGTTATATAGAATATTGTCAATTTGAAGTAAATGTACAGTTTGTATCAAACCAAACACATTTTTCCCCTTTATATTTTAACTTTAAAGTAATCCCAACTCTTAGCAGTCACAATTGTATCATTTGTATGGAAGGGCCATTAACCATGCTAGCAGCTAAACAAAGGGACAACACAATTCAAATTCCTTTCTCTACCAAAGAAACCAGTTGATTTACTTATCAAAATTTTCAAGAATGCCTGCTCCCAAACAAAACAAACTCATAGAATGCACTGGCATCAAGAAAGTCAAATAGTAATGAACAAATTTTCCAAGCACATAGTAGACCCTTGTTCTTTTCGAAAGTTTTTTCTTCAGTGGTCTCAGATTGTCACAAGACAATCATTTCTTTCCTTAAATGATTCAAGGTGGGTAAAATCTTGTGAGCTTAAAATATATGCACTGTCAATGTAATTTTTTTTTTTTTTACAAACATCCAATAGGATTTCAATTGGACAATGTGGCAATATAGTAAATTTCACTTGGCTTCCTGCATAAAAGTTTTACACTGACGAATGCATATAAATTAAATTCAAATCCTGATCCTCTTCCTGATTGTGTTCTATTTTGATAGTCTGCTGGCTTTTTTCTTTATAAGTTTCTATTTTCCCTAAATATCTTTGGCCAATTAAGGTTATGGAATAATTCAATCAACCATCAAATCATAACTATATCTGAATAACTAAGATGATTGATAAAGGCTCCTCTAAGTCTAAAGTGGTTCTGTCTTTTAAAATAAGCAAGGATGCATCCAGCCATATATTAAGATCAGAAGCAACTTAGATCTAAGTATGGGTGGATTCACCAATACTCTCTCAATTTACAAACAAACTCACTTTAAAGTAGCCTTTTACATGATAACTGGATCCCCAAGCATATTTTTTTCTTGAAGCTAGTGCATACCCCGTCACAAAAGCATAAAATAACTATAGCCGAAAAGTGAACCTATCCAAGTGAACCAATCAACATATTGTGCATGAAATAGCAATTAAAGTTGCTTACCAATTATATTAACCTCAAAATTGGAGAGATCAAGATGCATCTCCTGGCCCTGTGTTGTGGCAACAGATGAAGCTTTGAACAATGCACTAGGAGTATAATTAAGCTGGTAATTTACAAGTATTGGGCCAAATATGCTGAACTTTTGAGCACTACTACAAGCAACCTCTGCATCAACACACTTTTTAAAAACCACTCTTGCCCGGCTGCTTACTGTATCAACTTCTGTCTCTGCTTCCTTTAGAGGTCCAAAACGCCTAAACATTTTATTAAGGTTTGTTTCTGAGGGAACAGAACCCAACTCAGCAAAGTTCATAACAAGTTCTGCAGGGGCATTCTCATCTATATAACCAGGAGGTTTTGCAGGAGCCTCAATGTGATTGTTGTTAGAATACTGTTTCCTGGAATATGGCCTACGACTAACTTGAACAGGCTTCCCTGGCTCCGCAGGAAAAAGTTGATGGTCTTTTTTCCGGTTTCTCCGTGCTGGTTGTGATGGTTGAGACGGTTGTGCTGGTTGTGCTTCACTACCATTGTCAATGACCCTGTCTGTCCAATATGTATCACTCATATCCTCGAATTCAAATGTTTCAGGCAATCCAGCTGTGAGCAGTTTCTTCCTTTTAGTGCCAACTTTTTCTTTACAAAAGATATCTTTTACAGAATCATCAGCCACAGCTATCGAATTCCTGAAATCATAGAAGAAGCTTACAATAGGATTCAGGAAGCTGTAATCTCCAAGGGGTTCTTGTGCCACCAAATGAAGTGAAGATAACAAATCGTCCAGAGATGAATACTCTGTTGGGGCAACCATACTTGACCTTTGAGCCTCCTCAAAAGAAAAATCAGGTCCATTCCCAGAAAAACCATCAGCGCTTCCATCTGTCTTCTGAGACCGATCACCAGAACTCTTCACCATAGAGGGTGAACCAGTAAGTTTACTAGCAACCCTACGAATACGGTCCCCAATTAAAAATGACGGCTTTGTGGTATTAGAAATTTTTGCAACAGAAATTGTTTTTCTTCCATCTGGCTTCCCAAAGTCATCAGCATAGTGATCTACAGTCCTCTTTTTCTTGGAACGGCCAGGTGAAACCATATTATCAGTTACCTTCTCATCAGACCAATAATCACCATCAGGAGAGTCTGGAGTCCCACCCATTAGTTCTGACAAACTTCTTTCCTTCTTTTCATGCATAATATCCTTCAAATTATGTTTCCGTTTACGACGAGAACTGCTTTGGTTTTTTAAATTTCCAGAACCAGCTTGACCATCATTCTTGCTTACAGGAGCAGCATGATTATTCTCATCATGATGAACTAAGGAGTCCATGTCATCGTCAAAGCCTCCACAATATTGTAATTCTGGTAAGCAAGAGTAACCTTTAAAGCGATGGAATGCAAGCAGTTGAGCCTTAGCAATCCCAAGCTCCAAACGATCAAACCCACCAGTTGGCAACACAGATAGTGTTTTCAAGTATTCTACAAGATTACCAGGTGAAAAGGAGCTGGCATTTAGAGATTCATTCGCCCCATGTCTAACACTTAGTTCTGGTCGAATCCCAGTGTTTTCTACAGTCTGGAATTTAATTGAGTCATAGGTATCTTTAGGTATACAAGAACATGCCAGAGCAAATTCTGCTCGTCTTGTGACTTCATCCACAGCACAATCTACAGCATTCTGAAATGATTCTGAAGTGCTCTGCTTTTCAATAGAGGAGAAATGTGTCCTAAAAGGTTTTAGCTGGGATTCTTCATTCCATGCAAATGTTCTATCCCCAAAATATGCTACCAAATGACAGTCTTTTTTATAATGCTTCATTGCCTTCTCAGATGAATCTGAGGGATCAAATATCTGTCCAGGCCACCATGGGTGGCTTCTCACCTTTCCCCAAACCATATCAAACACAGAAAACTCACCATCCTTTTCTATCGGTAGCAAATATCTTGCACGATGAAATGATTCTGAACTCATTGACTTCATTAATGATGTACGTCTCGTGACTCTTCCCTCTAGTTTTCTCTGTTCAGCTTTAATAAACTCTTCAACTTCCTGACCTCCATTTGAACCAACCTGCTCAGAAATGCCAGTTTGTACTTCAACATTTTGCCTAATATTAGACTCATCATGGACTTCTTCCTGTCCAGCATCCATCAGTGCAAGGTTATCCTGGTCAGCATTTTGAGAGTCTTCTCCTACAATCACAAAATTGCATTAGCATCTCAAAAGAAAATTTTTATTTACAGTTACAATTTCATTTTCGACCACCGATCAAGCTGGAAAATAAGCAGTTATGAGATCAACTGAGATATTACCTTCAATATCTGAAGTGTGGTTCATTGTTTTAGTACTTTCTGCTTCTGGTTGACCTTCAGCTTCTACTTCTACCCCCTTACGCAAACCACATTTTTCAGCATCAGAAACATTTTTGTTTAATTCCTCTTCTATTGTTGAATCCTTATCAACTCCCTGCCCTGTATCTGAACTAACCTGTACATTCTCTCCTCCTAATGGGAATCCTACAGCATTATTCACCTTGTGATCTGTGGCCTCAGCATCCGGTGCATTTGTGCACTCAACCCCAACATCTGCCACCATAAGATCTTCAACATTGCTAACCTCAGTCCACACTTCTTTCTGAGCTCTATTATCCAAAAGAGACTCCTCCTGAAAAGATGCGGCACCAACTTCACCACTACCAACTACTGCTTCATCTCTATCCTCCCTCCCCAGCACCACACTATCCAATTCCATTGCCACATTCTCGCTCCTACCTTCTTCAGATTCCACACCATGAGAGTCCCCACAACCTACTCCTCCAGACCTGAAATCCTTTCCCAAATCTTCCCCGCCCTCAACTGATCCACCACCACCCACTTCACCACTCAACTCAGCACCATTCTCATGAGTGCAAACACCATCTATGTACACATCAGACCCCAAAACCTCCACCATTACATCCTTCCCATTACATGTACCACCCTCCCCAACCAAGTCTTCAGTGAATGAACCCTCCATCAGAACCTCACCCCCACAATCCACAGACCCTTCTTGGGTTTCAAACCTCACTTTCTCCTCGTGAGTCACTGTGGTTTCTGATGCTCCACACAAACCCTTCTCTTGTTCCTCCATGGATATTGTATCTAACAAAATTTAAAACTTTCAAACATTCAATAACACAAAAAATATAACCGCTCTTTTCACCCCAAGAATTTGGCAAAATGTAAATGACCCAGATGAAGAAAAAAAACTGCACAAATTTCTCCACTGCGAGTGCAAAGATACAAAGGGTGCAAAAAAAATACAATTTGGCAAGAAACCCAGAAGAGAAAATAACATAAAGATTCAAACTTTGATACCCATGAAAAAGAAACGAACAACAAAAAAGAAAAGAGTGAGTACCAGGGTTAGATCTTGTGTTTGTTGTAGTGAAAAGTATGGTGAGGGTTTCGCGTAGGTTTTTAGAGAGAGAGATAGAGAATGTATGTGTAGAGAGAGAAAGTAAAGTCGTGATTCTTAAATCCGGATATAATTCATCCTTGTCCTTTTCGCTTTTCAACTAGCGGCTTCGTTAAGATTACATGGTGGTGTTGGGGGTGTCCGTCACCACCAATAGAAAGAGCATGGGTTTTGGGCGTTTAAATTCTTTTTGCTACGTGGCACTCGATTATTGGACCATGGATGTGGAACTATCTAATAAAGTCAGTGAATTAGCAAGTGAAAATCTGGAATTCGACATTTCAATTTATAGTGTTATACTAGAAATGTCTGTTTGAAATTAAAATTATTACTACATTATGATAATGACTATCATAAGATTGTTCAAGATAATTCGAAAAAGGGAAACATAATGTCCTCTATGGCTCAAGGGAGTGAAAGAGTCAAATTTAAATCCCTTGAAAAGGTTATAGATTAAAATTAAAAAGTAAAATAAAAAGAATTTACAAAAGATTAAAAAAACAATATAAAAGAATATACCGTAAGTATACTTTCAAAATTTAAGTCTTATAAAATAACTTGTTAATTGCGAAACCTGATTATCGGTGGAATAGAGAGAAATGTGAATTCTTTCTCTTAAGTATGGAATTTAAATATAAAAAAAAATGTGATGAGATTATGAGAAATTACAATTCTTTTCGTTACATGAAGTCATATTTTCATTATTAGTATGAAAAAGGTATTTTGTTCCTTTATATTTATTTTTAAAAAAGAAAAAGAAAAATAGTTAAAAAATATAATGATAACACAGTTATATCTTGAAAATTTACTAAGGAAATAAAAATAATTATATATATTAAAGGAAAAGTTAGGAATAAGAAATATGTAGAAAATAATTTTTTTTATTAATAGTTATAAATAAGAAAAAATAGAAATCAAACATGGTGGTACATGTGACTCTCTTGTTTATAATTAATTTGAACAAGCAATTACATAATAAATATAATAAAGTGCAATACTATTAGAAGAATTACAATAATTACTCTCATAGAAAATTCCCAAAAATTAATGTGATTCAAAGATTGAAATATGAAATTCTTTAACGAAGTATCTGATAGCATCAAAAGACAATATAGATTCAAAAGTCTTTCTTAAAGGTTGGCGATACATGGTGTAGCTAGATCATACAAAGAAATTAAGTACTTTTTTAACTTTTATTTTTCTTTGATATCATCTATTAATATTCAACACATGCCTTGTTAACGAGTTTAAGGAAGAAGCTAAGGAAGGAGACAATCATTAGGACCTAGAAATTTTAAATACTAATCGTAAAATGATATCTCTTAACTCATAAGAGGAAAAAATTTGGGTAGGAAGAAGAATGGTCACATTGATTTGAGAGGATTTTTTACTTTTAATTTCTATTTCTAAATTTTCAAATTTTCAAATAATTTATGTTTGTTTAAAATAAAATAGTTTTATTTTAAATTTTTAAGAGATGAAAATAGTTGTCTTACTCATACAATTTTTCTACTTGGAGGATCACATCAAACCTTTTAAAAGTTTATCGAAAACAAAAAAAAAATGTCCACATTTCACGTTTACAATAAATTGTGGTGGGTTATGAACTCTCACAAATCGTACACATCAATGTTGGTGCTTCAACAAATGGAGGTCAACAAATTAATTGAAGAGTTATTTCAATTTAGTATTCTCCTTAGGAGGTATCGAGAAGGAATTGGAATGTATCACAAAAGGGTTGGCTCTCTATTTATTCAATTGGGCTAAAGAGTTGATCATTGTTGGTGAATTAACCATATTAGAACTAGAGTCCATTAGGAACAATTTCAACATTGAAATGACCCATAAGCAACACAAATATAGGCACAACATGGTTACATAGCAAATGTAGGTTGATTCAAAAGGAAAAACCAACGAAATCTCTTGAGGTCAACCTAATGATGAGGGTTTTGGATAGTTTTCATTAGGATCTAAGTTCAAACTTCATTGTCATTATTATGTAAAAAAAAAAGACAACTAAGGGGTTAAGGGATACAAATGAAGAAAAGGCATGCCTTCATTTAGGAGTGTTCATAAATCGATCCAATCCAATAAAAATTGAAAAAATCGATCAAAAAATTGAAAACCGAATGGATTGTGAAAAATTATTTTTTTATTGAATTGGATCGGATTTAATTTTCAAATTTGATCAAATCCAAACTGAATTTATACATATGTATATAATTTTATTCATAATTTGATAATATCAGTCATGTTTATATTTTTATTTCTTATATATTTGTAAAATTTATCATTAACTTATATCTATTTATAAAAATATATTTAATAAAAAAATCATTTTTACTAACTATTTGAGTTAAGATGCATAAATGTATTTATATAATGACATGTAAATAAAATATTTGATATTTTAAATTAATTTTTATTATATTTATTATATAACTTATCATTTATTTAATATTTTATCGGAAAAATAAAAGCATAATTAAAACCAAAAATCGATCCAATCCAAAGTTCATCAAATTGGATCGGATTGGATTGGATTAAAGTTTTAAACACAATTGACTGTATGATAAATTAAAAAATAAAACCCAAGTGATTGGATTGAATGATTTTTCCTTCAATATTCATCAAATATGGGAACACCCCTTCCTTCATTGCAAAAGTCAAAATTACAATGAAAGAAACATTGCAAAAATTGTCCACAATTTCAAAGAGAGATGACAAATTTGAATTCCAAACTACCATTTCAACAAACTCAATTCTAACATTCATACATTTTCCTTCACAATACAAAAGACATACCTTTTCAATGTTCGATGAGAGCGATTAACAACGTCCAAGTCTAATAGTGATTGAGAACGACCAAGTTTGGAAGTGATTGAGAATGCTGAGACTAGGGATTGAAGGCACGATTAGGGATTGACAGTGATTGAAAGCAATTGAGGATGTTAAACCAAGTTTGTATCAAGTGAGGGAGGTGTGATTATAGATTAATGAGGTGCAACGAAGAATTCTTCATTGCTCAGTGGAGGTGCGAATGAGGCTAGGTCAAATGAGTGGTTGCTTCAATGGAGGCGTGATTAGTGTAACGATCCGTATGCATCCGGTTCATTAACATTATCTTATGGTTATTAAGCGCAGCAATTATCATAGATAATTAAAATGGAAGCAGTAAACAAAAATGACGTCATCAAACGTCATTAGCAACATCAACTGTACATCATATGTGGTGAATTCTCATAATATACAAAGTATATTTCTCAAAACTGTACATATCCCTCATCAGTTAGAAAACACAAGCATAAACAAAAATAGAGTCAACATGATCTTCATCACTATGCCTAAGGTTCTCATAAAATCTATCCCTGCTCGGGCCTCTTGCCCTGGGATCTATCAACCGCTCCCTGAGCATCACCTGCAAAACATAATCCCCAACAGGGGTGAGATAACAATCTCAGTAAACTCAGGGTCCTTAGAGGTCTTTCCTCCTCCTGGTTCACTTCCATGCACATAATATCAAAATTGGCATTACAAACTAGCCATCACAGCTATCAGTCTCATTACCACATGTACATAGCATATACATATATAAATCAATGCCTGAGGAGGCTTCATCCATTTATATGGGCACATCAGAGCTTACTATTCATGCCTGAGGAGGCTTCATCCATTTATATGGGCACATCTCACACCAGGACTTTCTTTCTTTGCCTGAGGAGGCTTCATCCATCTATGTGAGCACATCTCACATCAGGACTTATATATATAGTCTATTAAGTTTAATTCTACTGGCCAAAGAACCTCATCGATCACATAACATTTATCACAATGTATAACTCATCAATCACATATACAACACTATCACAATGTTCAACTCATCATATACATGTTTCCATAAAACAGTAACACACAATTTCAATATACATGCATCATAATATACAATAATCATCACTCCCTCGGAGTATGGTGGAACACAAACAGTGGGAAACACTCCCAAGAACAAAGAGTTTACCTGCTCTCAGCACTACACCGGCTCTCCTGGCTTCGTGGTCACAACCACCAGCAATGTCACTATCACGCCCTACACAAGGCATACAAACAATCAATCAATAACGGTCCTCAACCGTTAGAATGAAAGGAAACACTATTCCTTTCCATTAACACCTCTCTGTTCTCTATCTTAGGGTTTTCAGAGCTAACCACCTTATAGGCGATTCACAGACCCTCAACAGGATTTATCTTGGTCCAACCAAGATCTTAGAGTCCCCCTAGACTCTGCATAATCTCAATTCAAAGCATTCTGTTGCTTAACCATTCTATATTTCAAGGATAAACAAGTTGTTCAAAACTATCAGTCCAACATGTTTTCACCGTTTATATAGCCTCCTGAACAACTTTTGTAACAAGACCTAAGCTCATATCTATCATAATACCTTCCATTTCATCAACATTCTTCCTACTCATACATATCTCAGAGTCAAAACCAAACTTCATCAGAAGTCATGATTCAAAGCTTAGTATTCATTAGAACAATCTCCTGAGTATACTTCTCTAAAGAATCCAAGCCTAATTCCATCCCTAACACACTTGGGTTACTATTCACCCCAAGAACCATTTCACAAATCAATCGGTAAAACTTGAGTTTCTTACCTCTAAATTGTCGAGGAAGGCTGGAGGATCACTTCTCTAAGCTCTGGCGTCCTTGAATCGCCTTCATTCTCCTCCAAAACTCAGCTTTTGCAAAGTCCCCTAGAGAACGGGATCTCTCCGATTGATGGTTCTCTCGAAGAATTGAAGCTGGAATCTAGCTCATAGAGGGATTCTAATCAACTTTCTAGTTGGATGGGAAGTATTTAGATGAAGTATGATGAAGATATGAAGCTTTTCCAAGTCATCAATGACAAAAAAGCCAAGGAAGAAGAAGAGGGACGTTTTTCCTCTCCCAAAACATGAAAATAACTTTTTATAGGCCCCCAGTCCGCGTTCTCACGCTAATAGTGCCACACCCCACGCTAATCGCGCCAAATATTTGAATCAGGGGGTCTCTAGGGCCATTCTGGCGCTAACCGCGCCATAACTGGCGCTAATCGTGCCAAAAGTTCGAAAGAAAAGCCCTCTGATGCAATCTCACGCTAACGGCGCCACTTTCCACGCTACTGGCGCCACTCCCACGCTAACGACGCCACTCCCACACTGTTAGCATGAGATTTTTTTTTTTTTTAGAGACCTAGGTTATTATAATTAGGGAGCAAACTCTACTTGGTCAAATGAGACCCACAGATTGTAAGTTGAGGTTTTATAATTTTATTTTGAGTTAATTACATTCACCCCCTGCATTTGGACTTATTACACTTAATATCCCATTGTTTTACAACATTACTTTTAACCCCTTATCCCAAAGAACGTCTAACTTCCGTTAAATTTTTACAGCAAGAAAAATCAAATAACATATAGCTTTGTCATATCCCGTAATTGTCTTCTCCTCCCCCAAACACCACCAAAATGACACGTTCTTTCTCCTTATCCTTATTCAGATCTCTAACAACAAAACCCAAATCTGAGAGGGAGGACGATAACAATGTTGTTGCATGCAGAGGTTCCAGTGGCGCATGATTTCGACGTCACAATGTCGTTGGTTGGTGGTTCGTTGCACATGTTTGCCCATGGATGCTTTGTTGAAAACCTCTCAAGTCGTTGTCGTCGTCACGCTGTCGAAAACCTCCAAGCCACCATTGCTAATTATTATACATTCTTTTGATTTTAATTGAGTGGATATATACATGAACTAAATTAGGTTAAATCTCAATTCGTGTTTTTGTTTGATTACTATTTTTGTGTTGTATAATTACTATCTGTGTTTACGATTTCAATTGAGGTGATCTTCAACAATTAAAACTGATTTGCACAATTCGGTAATTCATGTTTCAATTGATATCACAAAACTATGTTTTTCTTTTTAGTTCTTTTATGTTGAGACATAAAGAAAAAGGATATTTAGAAGATTCATGTTGTATCCTCTTTCTTTTAATGCTATTACGTGAATTGTTTAAATTTCAATTAAATTATGGGTCAATTCAATTGTTATCCTGCAATATTTTTTTTATATATAAAAAAAACAAGATAGTTGATATGAATTTGTTTGAGATTCATAATATTTATGGTGTTCTTGAGGTTCTGGTTTTGTTGTGTAAAGGTCATTATTTTCTTCTTCACAAGAACTGGTACATGTTAAAAAGAGGGAGATGAGAGCATTTTTGGTATAAAAAAAAGTTTATTAAAACTCATGTGCCAATCACATGACTTTTTCCGTTAATGTTGTTAACGTCCAAGGGGATCAAGTGTAATGCACAGGCCAAAAGTAAGGGTTTTTTTTGTAGAGTTTTAAAATGGAGGGATATTGGATGTAAAAAGTCTAAATCTCATAGAATTTGTATAATTTACTCTTTCTTTTTTAAAAATTAATAACTTTAAGGTTTTTATTCAATAATATAATTTTAAGCTGAATAGAATATGTTTTAAATAAATAATAGTCCTTGCAGTAATAAATAAATAATGGTCTCACTAACATTTTGACTCTATATATATATATATGTTTTTTCTTTTCTATACACATTATATAAATAAATATTTTGCGTATAAATTTTTTACTCATTTTTAAATGTTATATTATTATATTGAGTATCTTATTTTTGAATTTTTATAGCTACTTAATTTTGACTCAATTATAACATTTATAATAATTGATTAATACTAATAGTTAATAATATACCACATTATAATTTAATACCATGGCAATATATTATATAAATTAATTATAAACATTATATTATTAAAATTGTATTAAATTACAAATTGAGTGTTTAGTTATTTCAATTTTTTTGTGGCATACGAAGGGTTAAAGAATAAATATGAATTTTAAAATAAATTGAAATTAATGGCAATGAAGATATAACCAGATATTTGGTGCTAGAATAAGTCACAAGAAAATAATAAAAATGATTAGGAATGAGAATATACCATTCTGAACTTTGGGTAAATAGATTTGACCTATTTTAAAAAATTAAAGTCCAAGTCTGACATGTTATTTATCAAAACTTTTTTAGGCTTGACCTGATCGGTCATTTTTGAAAGTCTGATTTAACCTATTAGTCTATTTAAAAACATTTTTTTATATTAATGCATATAAATAGACCAATAGGCCAACTTTTAAATAGGCCAATAGGCTAACTTTTAAATAAGTCAACAAGTTGAAAAGGTCAATAAATCTAGTTTTAAATATGTAAAACAATCCATAAAAAATGTAAAATAAAAGATCCAAAGTATTAAAGACCAACATATATAAAATTATATTCAAATCTTAATTTTATATACTTTCCTAAGTAGAACTTAGGAAACATAATTTTTCAACAATTGACTATGTTAATGTCTCCACAGAGTTAAGTCTTTCAATTGCATAAATGTTATTTTCCTTTTCCATTATTTGATTCTTTATGATTAATTAAGTTCATGTCAACATTAAGAAAATAATACAGTTATCCCATAAACTTAACTTGCAATAATAAAAAATGGTGCATTTATCTTGTAAAAACTAGGTTTGATCCTATTGACTTATATCCATTTGATTCTAAAATAGATGGAACATCTCATAAGTTGAATATACATATGATAGGAGTAGTTTTGTAGGTGATCATAGTAGTGATGATGGGTAGTATAGAAGCTAAGAGTAGTTCTATTTCTATTTATTATTTTGATTCTGATACTATTTTTAGTGATCCTGCATCTGAATTAGAAATTTATAATATGGATGACCAGGAAAAAACTTTGAGGGAATTGGTTGCACCAGATGTTGCTTATCAACCTTTGTTCATTTAATATTATGAAAATATATGAATTGTGAGTTTAAGTCTAGACTAATCCATTAGTTTCCTAAGTTTCATGATCTTGCAGGTGAATATCCTCATAGGCACCCTAAGGAGTTTCATGTGGTTTGTTCTACCACGCAACCATCTTCAGTTCTAGAAGATTATATAAAGCTAAAGGCATTCCCTTTGTCTTTGGTTGATGTAGTAAAGGACTAGTTGTATTTTAATCCAGTTCTCAATATTAGAAGCTAGAATGATTGATGATGACAATGCTTCTAAAACATTTAGAAAGTTAGCAAATAGGCCAAACCGAAAATGTAAAACTTGAAAGGGACAACAACTATTCCTTCTACACGAAGTCACATGATGACAGGAGTACAGTGCAAAATAGTGGGTTTAGTCTACATGCTCAATCAGAACACTTTGATAGTAAATCTTTTGGCATCCATCCCTTACTTTCGAGTGATACAAGAAACATGAGAGCTTAATTATACTAAATTCAGAGTGCCTCTTTTTAAGTGTAAGTGGTTAATGGCAACAACATTGTGCGAATCAATGATATGGGATTTACTTTGGTAGATATGAATAAAATTGCTTATAAGGACAAACCTTCATCATGGAAGAACAAGCAAAACAGGTGTTTTATGTCCAAGATCCCTCTAGCTCAAGATGGTCAGTGGTTCTACATAGAAGAACAAGTGGTGTTCGTCATGAAAATTATGATTCAACACTTGATATTTATGAGTCTCCTTCTTTCTCCATATGCATGCCTACCTACCATTGAAGAACATGAAGTGAACAAAGCAAATCATAATGATCATGATGAAAGTTTACGGGATAACACTCTTACCTAACTGTGTTATCTATAAGTAATGTTTATCTTAATGTATAATGTATTATTAATTCAATTTTTTTTTTGTATTTTTACAATTTATTAACTTTGTATAGTTGCAATTGACATTTTTGTTTTTGTTTTGAATAGGCACATGGCTACACTACCATGCTCCCCTCCTAAATCATTAGCTACTTTGTAGTCTACATCTAAGAGGACTAGACAAACCCCACGACCCAGAAGATTGTCTGCCAGAGGCTTGGATGAGCAAATTCCATTAGTTCATATGGATCTTGCCATTGGGAATGCTTCGAGCCCACATAGACATAAATTTAGGACCTATTTGGGAATCATTGCTCGAGATAAGGTTGGAATTTTGCATCAAAACTGGAAACAAATGTTCGATGAAGCTAAGAAGAATTTGCTTTGGGAGAACATTATGGTATTTCCACTAAACCACCTATGTTATACTAAACTTGCATATTAAACTTTGATATTGTTGTCATTTATTATCTCCTACATAACATTTTGCAAAACATGAACAATTTGATATTCTAGATGTGGATAGAGCCAGGAAGAAGGTCATGATATTAGTGGGAACAATGTGGAGGCAATTTAAGACAAACTTGACCACAAAATGGGCACTTCCAAAAGACAAGAATGAAGATAAGACTCCTTGTGATAAGTATCTTATTGATCCATAGAATTGGAAGGAATTTTCTGCCAACCACAAAGCCCTTTCTTGGTAGGTAAGTTGTGGGTGTTGTTTTTTGAAATTGACATTTTTAATTTATTTAAGTATTATGTTTTTGAAATTGGAATATAGCCACATGTTTTATAATTTCACTAACATATTCTATTGAAATTTTGTCTAATTAATCATAGGAAATTATAAAGAAGGCTCAAGCAAGCTCGAAATACAACAAATTCTCACATATGTTATCTCGTGGGGGTTATGAGTGGCTTGATGAGAAGTTGCAGGAGGAAAAAAAGAAAATACGACAAGAGCAAGTAGCCCAATCTGAGAGTTCAAAAATTATTGACCCTCCATCTCCTATTCCAAGACATGTGAAGTGGTTAATGACTCGCACAAAGCAATTTGAGGAGATGACATATGAGTCAGCACAACAAATTTCTAATAACATTGTAAGTTAATTTTGAGTCATAAATGCAACTTTATATAATAACAACACCAACTTATGGTGAATTTATCTCGACTGCAGTAATTTTTGTAAGAGTAGTGCACATAGGGTACCTTTGTATCTCATGGTCATGAGGATATACTAACTACTGCCATTGGGCGACCAGAGCACCCTGGTTGTGTTTGTGTTGTTGGAGTTAGTGTGACCATCAACAAATACTTTGGAAGATCACTTGGTTCCCAGACTTCTTCATCATTGAACCACAACAACTGGCTCAGTTGACAGAAAACATTCAATAGCAGTTGAAGGGTGAACTAGAGTTGGAAGAGAAACATAAAGAGGAGAGGGTGATGGAGAAGTTGAAGAGATGACTAGAGTTGGAGGAGAGACATGAAGAAGAGAGGTTGTTAGATAAGTTGAAGAGAGAACTAGATTTTAGTCAGCACACACCTCCACTTGAGGTGGATGTACCTTTTATTAGTGCCCATGTTAGCACAAAGGGAAGTTGTGTTGATAATGCTACTAATCCCTCAAGGGAGGAGCCTAACAGTCATATATTAGATCAATGTGGGTTGTACATTGATGAGCATGCTCCTCGCTTGGTGGCCATTAGGAGAGTTTATGAAGAGGCGTCAACTGTACACCACAACGTTTGACCAAAGATATGGTGAGGGTGGAGGTTGAAGAAGTTTAAGATGATGAGGATCTAGTACCTATTCCCACAGAAGAGATTAAGTTAATAGGGTAGGTTCACAAGACTTTCCTTGCATGGTCGAGATGTCTCATGAAGTATATTTCACGAGAGGTATTTACTTTAGTTTTGTTTTTTGTATTAAGGACATAATTGACCTAGAGTGGTATGACGAAACCACTGATCCAGATAAGCATTTGGATGTCTTCCTCACCCAGGAGAATTCTACACCAACGACAACGCAATCCTGTGTCGTGTCTTCCCAAAGTTCGTCAAAGGGGCAACATTGACATGGTACGGAGGGCTCCCTCTGGGGTCCATCGATAGCTTCGACACCCTTCGAGCATTTCAATTCACAGCATGCAACCAGCCGGTCACATTGCATGACCTCCATTGCGTTGGCTAGTCTGCAGCAAGCAGATGGCGAATCCCTCCAGAAGTTCATGGACAGGTTTAGACGAATCACTATAACGCCTCTCTTTACTCTTTCGTGCTTGATTGATTTTAAAATCTCGTGTCCACTTTGTATTAAAATTTGATTAGTATAATATTTTCATGAAAATTTATTTCGCTTTGCTTGCTAATTTTATAATTCGTAAATAGCGTACACGATTTTCCTCACCACGGTTCAAATAACAAAAATCCAAATAATAAGAGTACAGTCCATGATACAGTCCATAGTCAGTT
>PYAF01002106.1:0-18905 GCA_007407185.1 Glycine tomentella
TAATCGATTACAACAAACAAATTCATCATTTTATAGCCTTCTTCATGGTTTTTCAAGAGATTTATCTTGGACTGAATATGATCTTGAAGTCTTTGAGCCCTAGCCCTTGTCATTGGCCCTTTAATCACCAAAGGAAGCTCTTCCATGTGTAGTTCCAAGCCTTCCTCCTCTTGACTTGGTTTGAGGATTGCATCAGTATCCTAAAGATGCATCTATAAATATTTTTGGTTATTTTGATTCTGATTTTGCAGGATGCAAGCTTGATAGGAAAAGCACTAGTGGAACTTGTCATCTCCTTGGAAGCTCACTTATTTCTTGGCATTGCAAGAAACAAGCTTGTGTAGCTCTATCCATTGCAGAAGCTAAGTATATTTCAATAGGTAGTTGCTGTGCTCAGAGTATATGGCTCAAGCAACAATTGCAAGACTATGGAGTAGATCTAAAGGAGATCCCACTAATGTGTGACAACACAAGTGCTATCAACATTTCAAAGAATCCTATGATGCATTCAAGGACCAAACATATAGAGATTAGACATCATTTTATAAGAGATCATGTGCAGAAAGGTAACATAAAGGTAGAATTTATTGATACACATCATCAACTTGCTGACATTTTTACAAAACCTCTGCCTAAGGATAGATTCTACACTCTTAGAAACATGCTAGGAATCCTTGATGAAAACAATATTATCTAGCTTGTTTGTTACATGATTCATGTGAAATATTGAAAGCCTCTTGCTATTATCATCATTCAAATGTATTAAAAAGCTGTGTTAAATGTTAAAAGCTCTGTTCTCTGGAATACGTGCTGGAATAATTATGACTCGGAATAATCGATTATTTTCATTAAAAGTGACATTCAGTATGAAAATCTGGCTAATGTAATCGATTACATCACACTCATAATCGATTACTGTTCATTAATCAAATTTTATGTCTTCCTGTAATAATCGATTACCAATCGGGTTAATCGATTACATGATTAAAAAATTCAACTCAGGAAATTTCAATATTGCTGTAATAATCGATTACCACTCGGGTTAATCGATTAAATAGTTCTTATCTATGCTTAGATTGCCTTCTTTAAGCAAATAATTGACTACATAAGAAATGTAATCGATTACTGGTCATCTTCAACCTCTGGCAATCATCAATATAATCGATTACATCACATATTAATCGATTACACTGTTTTATTTTTGTTATTTGGTGCACTGGAATAATCGATTACTTAGTAAATTAATCGATTATTCGTGCTGTTATGTGGTTTCTGACAGTTTTTCTGGATATCTGTAACGTCTAAACTACCATTAACCTCTATTAACTGTCTATAACAGCTATATTTTTGAAAAATCTGAATGTTGGAGGCTTAATCCTTGCCTATAAATAGCTGCTTTGTGATTCAACTTTTTCTTGCACCAAACTTCATCCTTTCTTACATCCTCTTGAATCTTTCTCTGTATTTCTCTCTGTCTTATTCAAAATGTCTGCACCCAAACGTGTTAGGACTGGGAAAAGGAAAGTAGGAGAATCATCAAACCCTCAACCCCAACCTCCACCTGATAGGTTGAGTCTTTGGTTTACCAAAGAATCTGACAAAATGCAATACTTGCAATACAATGCCACTAAGCCTATATGCTCACCTAAATACATTAGCCTAGACTGGTTCATAAACGAAGGTTTTGTTTTCCTGCCCTGTTAGAAACCCAAGGTCTTAGGACGTTCATGGAGATGAAGGGTACCTATTACCCTGATCTTGTTAGAGTTTTCTACACCTGTGGCAAAGGCTCTATGCAAGGGTACTTTAAGTCCACTGTTAAGGGGGTAGAGATGGTTATCACACCTGAGATTTGGGAGTCTGTTGCTGGGGTTGTCAATGAGGGGGAAAGAAAATTTGATGAGACCCCTGGTGGTTACACCAAAATAGGA
Source organism: Glycine tomentella (assembly GCA_007407185.1). Classification (NCBI taxonomy): domain Eukaryota; kingdom Viridiplantae; phylum Streptophyta; class Magnoliopsida; order Fabales; family Fabaceae; genus Glycine; species Glycine tomentella. The sequence continues at coordinate 1,932 of PYAF01002106.1, forward strand.
ACCTATAGGGAGTGTCTCTCTGACCCAAACCACCACATTAGGCATAGATTGAGTACTGGTCCTATGGCACCAGAAAACAGACTTCTCCACTACCTTATCACTTACATCTTAACTCCAAGGGCAACCAACCATGCCCAAGCTACTGATGAGGATCTGCAACTCATGTATGGCCTCACAAATTCTATTCCCATGAACTGGGTTCTTATCTTTCAGGAAATAATGATGAAATCCAAAAGGCTTGTTAATTTTCCCTTTTCTTATCCTGTCTTGGTGTCTAGATTTATTGATCATTTTGGCATTGATGTGTCAAATGAAGTGGTGGACAACACCAACTCCTCCAACAGCCTCATTCAAGAAAAGCATCTGTCAAAGCTTAGAATGCACAAGACTGCTGATGGTTGGGTCATGGGTGGACAGCCACCTCAGCCTCAACAAATGCCTCAGCAACAGGAACATGATGCTGACAGTGAAGAACTCTCTGGTGATTCTGCACATGAAGGAGCCACTTCTCAACAGCCCACTCATTCTCAGTTTGAATCTCTGATGCTGGCTAAAATGGATAGTCTCTTGCAGATGCATCATGACATCAAGGCTGAAGTCTTAAGCTCTTTTAGGGAGTTAAATGATAGATTGGATGATATAGAGGCCACACTTAAGATGGATGATGAATCCGAAGAGATTTAGGCCCTAGTGTTTTATGTTTTAATGTATCTTCTTTTTATTTCTATGTTAAGCCTTATTATGCACTCCTCATTTTAAAATTAATGCCATATTATGCTTCAGTTTATGTTTATATCCACTGTGTCTTACATTTTTGCCTTTAAAAAAGCCAAATAGGGGGAGAATAATTGAAAATCAATATGCTCTGCATTATACTCTGTTTGCCCCTGTTTTTTGTGCTATTTTTGAACTGAAATTTCAGTTGCATATTCTGGAAAAGTTAGGGGGAGTTAAAGTGTTTAAATTGATTACAATTAACACATAAATGTTAAGAATGAATGCTGAGTTAAAAACAGATGCCTTTAACACTTGTTCTTGCAAAGGGTTTTTGAATTTTCCAGGTGTTAAGCATGTGTAGTAAAATGGTATGAAGCTTCTCCATTTAATCACAAGACCCGTTGTTTTTCAATTTCAAATTTGGCATGTTTAAAGTCAAAAAGGGGGAGATTGTTGATTTGAAGGGGAGCTCTTGAAGATTGAAGCTTTGTACAGACTTGGAAATGTTTTGACTTTCAACATGCTTGAAGGCTTGAAGATAAAGATTGTGATTAAATGTAAAAGGAAATAAAGCTTTTTGTTGATCCAAGTTCTTGCATGCATACCATTTATATTCATTCATGCATTACATCATAAAAGGCTTTAAGTAATTGATTTGGAACTTAAAAAAAGGCCAAGTGTTTTGGAAAAATAGTCTTAAGCTGGTTTAATCGATTACTACACTAAAAGAATCGATTATATTGTTCTTTAAGCTTTCTGGAACGGATTAATCGATTACATCATCGGATTAATCGATTATTTCAAACTTAGTATACATGTGATTTGGCTGAGTGACTGGTTTAATCGATTACCATTGAACGTTAATCGATTACTTGCCTGTTTTGAAAAAGTGGACACTCTGCCTTAATCAATTACCTGTAATCCATTATTTAGTTCATTTCATGTTTTGCATATTGTCTGTCTTAATCGATTACCATATATTGTAATCGATTACATTTCACAAACACGATTTTTACAAAGTCTGACTTAATCGATTACACATCGGGATAATCGATTAAATGACCCGTTGCTGTAACCCAGAACTTATCTTGAACACTTTAATCGATTACGGGAGCGTATGTAATCGATTACAATTCATAAACAATCAATTACAGGCAAAGTATTAAAAACCGGACCGACCTGGCCGGTCCGACCGTGACCCGGGGACCGGACCGGGTCGAGTTGTCTTTCAGATCGGGCATGCAAGCAAACCGGTCAAAACCGTATGACCCGGCCGGGTTTGGGGCGACCCGGTAACCCGCCAACCCGAACCGGGTTGACAATTTTTTCCCACTAACGCGAACGACGTCGTTTTGCTTTTCAATAGGCCAACTTAGGTTTTCATTTTCCTTTTCCTCTCAGCACTCGCGCCTCCCAGTCCTTGCAGACCCAGCTTCATCGCGCAGCCCCCATCGCGTCGTCCAGGCCAAGTTCGTCGTGCTCGTCGCGGGCATCGCGGGTCACTCCATCTCCGTCCAGGCTCGTCGCGCTTCTAGGGTCGAAGCCTCCAACTCCAAGGTTAGACAGAGTAATGGCAATGTGCTCTTTGTTTTTTTTAAACCCTGTTATTTTCTCCTCTCCGTTGTGCTTTCTTTCATTGCAACCGTTTTCATTAGGTAAGCATTGAAGTGGTTTTCTGGTCATACAATAATAAAGCATTTTTGCTGCAGTTTAAGTTGGGCATTTAGACCAGGATTGCTAAATTTTGTGTAAATTCACCATAGCTAAATTGTCAGCTTGTGTAAATTCACCATTTCTGATGGGGGTAGCTTGTGTTAATTAAATTTCAGCTTGTGTAAATTCACCACAGCTAAATTTTGTGTTAATTAAAAGATCATGTTTTTGTGATAGATTGAAACTGTTTTTTAGATAGGTGCAGAATCTTCCAGTAACTTGTGTTGATTAGTTATATGTGCCAAATCCTCTGTCGTCATCTCAACCTCTCTGCATTTGTGCGTTGCATTGCACATATCTCTCCAAACTTTGTTCTGGTTCTGTGACTCTTACTATTTTTGTGTGTCTTGCATTTGGATCATTATCTGTCACCTTCAGAAACCCACCTCACAGATTCACCTAACACCCCATTATGCTTTTCTGGTTTTTTGTAAGCAATATGTGGTTATTTTTCTAATCTATGAAGCAAAAAGAGTGGAAGATGGATTGTCACTTTCCTTAACCTGTTTCAATTTGAACCACTTTTATTGTCTTTTTTTGTTGTATCTGGATATCCTATGAGAATGGTAATGGAGCATGGGCATCAAGTATATGGTTGATCACAAAGGGATGTGAATTGAATGTCACATGTCTTTATATCAAATATGAATGATGTTGAGTTTTTGAAAACCTTAAAATGAACCTCTTGTTGCTGGAAAGGATGATGCATGTGTATATACCCTGTGTTGCATATATGAGCATGTATTTCTTGCAGAATTTCTCTATGGCTGTTGATGCTTTCTCATTTGTCACTTCTGAAGTTTTTAATCACTATTAAACTACAACGCATGAATCATTGATTAAGAGAGTAGAATATATATGAATGGAAGTATAAATATTTACTTCAGTTTGTTCAACTACAATTGTTATATTTTTCAAGCATTCTGTTTCAATTGGTATGATCATGTATTTTTTTTTTATCAATGTGAGTATGATCATGAGTACATTTCAAAACTGTTATCAAATAAGGATGAAAAAATTTGATATGAAAAAATCTATTAGTGTCTCAAATAAGGATGAAATTGGGCTTCTAAGTCTGATTTGCTTTCTAAATTTTAACATAATTTTTTGAGTATTTATGCAATGATTCTTTATGTAATGATATAAAAACATCCATTCACTTGGTACCTGATACATTAGGGGCTATGTTACCTCATAATCATACCAGCAAGAACAATCTTAAACTTTTAGAGTTTTAGTTTCTTTTCCAAGGACATCTAGAAGCTCAAACTTTAGTACCTGTTTTAATTGTATGATTTAAAAACATCCATTCACTTGGTACCTGTTTTAATTGTATGATACTATGATTTGTATCATAGATGACATCTGGTGGTGAAACTGAAACACCAGCATCCCAAGAAGCATCCACTCAAAATTCAAGGCCTAATATTAGAGTTAAGACTGACATAGCTTGGGCACATTGTAAGCTCATTCAAGTAGGGTGACAAGAATGCTATGATGTGCATTTACTGTGATAAAATTGTTAGGGGAGGTGGAATTAATAGATTAAAGGCTCACTTGGCTGGTGAAAAGGGTCAAGTTTCTTTGTGCAATAAGGTTCCTCCCGATGTCCGTTATCTAATGAAACAGAATCTTGAAGACAATAAGAGCAAGAATAAGAAGAGGAGTTTTATTCACCTAGTGAAGAAGGTGGTGAAATGCCAATAGAAATGGAACAAATATCAAGAACAACCGATAAAGTGAAGACAAGTGGTCGTATTGGGAATTATTTTCAACCTAGAACTACTCCTGGAGCTCAACCTACCTTGAAAAGTGTGCTGCAAAATAAGCAAGTGATACGAAGGTGTGACCTTGCTATTGCTAAATGGTTCATTGATGCATCTATTCCGTTTAATGCAGCTAATTCAGCATATTTTCAGCCTATGATTGATGCTCTATGTAGCATGAGTCCAGGATACAAGGCTCCAAGTATGCATTGTCTTCATGGTGATTTGTTAAATAGTTGGGTTGATGATGTTCATAAGCTTGTGGATGATTATCATTCTATTTGGAAAAAAACTGGATGTACTCTTATGGCAGATGGATGGACTGATAGGAAAAGGAGAACTCTTATTAATTTTTTGGTTTATTGTCCTAAAGGAACTGTTTTTCTGAAATCTGTTGATGTCTCTTATGCTTCTAAATCTGCTGATTTATTGTTTAAGCTTTTCAAGGATGTCGTATTGCGTATTGGTCCTGAAAATGTAGTTCATATAGTAACTGACAATGCTGCCAATTATGTTGCTGCTGGTAGGTTATTGGAAAAAGAGTTTCCTAAGCTGTTTTGGTCTCCTTGTGCAGCACATTGCATCAATTTGATGTTGCAAGACATGGGAAAATTGGAGGAAGTTTGTGAGGTTGTGTCACATGCCTCACAAATTACTAAATATATTTATAATCATTGTTTTGCTTTGTTTTTTATGAGAAAGCATACAGGTGGAAGGGAAATACTCCGTCCTGCTCCTACTCGCTTTGCCACTAATTTCATTGCTTTGCAGAGTATTTTGGCTCAAAAAGATGCATTAAGAGTCATGGTAACTTCTAAAGAATGGACAAGCTCAGCTTATGCCAAAGAAGCCAAGGCAAAACAATTTGTGGAACAAGTCTTAGACTCTGGGTTTTGGAGTAAATGTGTTGATGTAGTGAAACTAACTGAACCACTTGTACGTGTGTTGCGTATGGTTGATAGTGAAGACAAACCAGCTATGGGTTTTATTTACCGAGCCATGTATAAAGCTAGAGAAGAGATGGTAAAGAGGTTTCAAAGAAATAAAACAAAAGTGGAGCCTTACTTGAAAATCTTAGATCATCGTTGGGATTCACAACTTCACAAAAATCTCCATGCTGCAGGTTATTGGTTAAATCCTGCTTACAGGTTTAATAAGGAAGAATTTGAGCAACACATGACTACAACAACTGGTTTGTTGGATGTCATTGAAAGGTATGCTCATGGAGATAGCCAATTGAGAACAAAGCTAACTAGTGAGAAGAGAATTTACAGTAATGCTGAGCTGGATTTTGGAAGACAAATTGCTTTGGATGAACGAAATACAGTCATGCCAGGTAACTTTCTAAACTTGTAAATTGTAATACTTTGGAATATTTATTTGTTAGTCAAATTGTCAATATATTTGTTATTAATGTATTTATGACATATAATATTTTAGATCAATGGTGGGCATCTTATGGATGTGGGGTACCACATTTGCAAAAAATGGCTATTCGTATTTTAAGCCAAACTTGTAGTGCTTCAGGCTGTGAGCGGAATTGGAGTGTACTTGAACACATTCATTCAAAGAAAAGAAATAGGTTGGAGCATCAGAAACTTAATGATTTAGTCTATGTTCGCTACAACTTGAGGTTACAAAATAGGTATTATTATATTTTTATTCTTTTTCATTGTTTATCTTCTATATTACATTTGGTTACATTTTTGTACATGTGCTTAGGAAAAAGAGACACCAAAGCTATGACCCTATCAATTTGGAAACACTTGATGACCATGTTGATTGGGTAATGGAGGATTCACCACCATTCTTAACCATAGAGGAGGTGGATGCATTACGCAAAGACCTTGCAAATATGACCATTCAACCACTTTCAAATGATATTGGTATATTTTTATTTCAAATTTGTTTCATACTTGTTATCTCTAAATGTTAACTAGTAATTAATACTTTTTATCTAATTTTTTTGTCATAGGTCCTTTAAATTTGGATGATGATGTTGATGAAGCACAAGACAATCCCATGGAAAACATGAGTTTAAATGAAAGCAATGTTGATAATGAAGTTACAATAGGAGATTCCTCTGAGTTTTTTTAATGAAGAAGAAGTTCCTCAAAATGACAATGACTTAGTTTATGCCCCTTGGCCGTAGAAAATAGTTGAAGTGTTAGAATTTGTTTAAAAACATATGTTGAACCTAAACTTATTTTATTTGCTTGTGATACTTGGTACTTGTTTGTGTGAACTTGGATAATGATGTTTTTTTAACATTTTGGTATCTAATTATCTATGACTCTGTTATGAAATGATATTAATTTGTGATTAATTTTTTTATGAATATTTTAAGACATTGTCATTCGGGTCAACCGGTTCAACCACTAATCAGGTAATGCGAGTCAATCAGTAATCCACCGGTTCGACCACTGACCGGGTCATGCGGGTCAACTAGCGACTCACTGGTTCGACCACTGACCCAGTGATCCAGTACCCTGACCGGGTCAATCACTGGTTCGGTTTTTAAAACACTGATTAAGGAGCTGGTTTAATCGATTATTTTTGTTACAGTTCTTTATATAAATAGAACCCTTGCCTTGTCTGATTAAGAGAACGAAATAGAAATTGAATTTTCGAGCACTGAGCATTCTAAGAGCTTTCTAATCAGTCACAAAGGCATTCTTCTGGGTTCTAAAGGTCTTGCTTCCATTGATACTCATGTGGGTCACCAGGATTTAGTGAAGCAAGGCAAATCATTTCAAAGTTTAAGGAAAGGCTTGTTCTGCATATTGTTTATCATTCAACCTGGTATATTCATCATTATGCATATCATTCTTGGATCATCAGGTGAATTCTTTCCTTACTCTTTGATGGTGTAAAAATTCTGATTGTATCTTTGTTTGTAAGTTCCATTGCAATTGGATATTTTTCTTGCAAGATTAGAGATAGTGTTTCTCTAAGGACAGTTGAGTAGTGTTCTCAGTGTGGGTATTGCTTCTAAGGATAATATTTGTTATAGTGGAACTCTACTCTAGTGTTGAGTAGTATAAACTGGATGTAACCTCATAGTGTTTGAGGCATTACAAGTCTTAGATTGAATTTGATAAAGAGTCTTGATTGTTTTTGTAATAAAGATCCAAAGGGCAAAGTAACTCTGATTTTGATACATCAAGAAATTTTTAAATTTACCAAGGCTAACCAATTCACCCCCCTCTTGGTTAAGTGTGAAGTGTTCCCATATTTTACATGAAGAACATGAAGAATGTAACGACCCGCCTCGTCGTTACTGTATCATCAACTTTTACCGCACAAAATTTAACTTTTAATGAAAACTTCATTAAATTGATTATGAAAATGATGGTAAATTTTTTTTCGTGATAATATAATTATGATACACATATTACAATTCCATAACTAATCACATATGTACATATATATATTAAATCGGTACATGTCATCCACCTGTAAAAAATTCCTTTAGTTTTACATGTAATACAATTCAAATTACATATTTAACAAAACATCTGAGAATTAACTAAGAAAGAGTTGATTAACAAAACACAATTCTTAACCAAAAGGAAACCCAACGTCATCACGTTGGCTTAACGGCTCCAACCAAAAAGAATCTCCCTCCAAAGTTACCTAAGGCTGCTCATCTGCTCACACGAACGAAGGTTCGTGATCATCACAAGTACCAACCACACGGTACAACAAACACAAGCGTGAGTTTATTATGTACAACCAACAATTATCAAGAAACCACAATTGGAAAGGAAACAACAATCATAATTACAATTATTACCAAAATTCTATCAGTCCAATATACACTCAACAAACCAATCTCCGATGCATTTCACAACTCAAACAAACATGCACAGGATGGTGCATGCGCCTGACTCATGTATCAGCATGCAATGTGGTACCATCCTCATGGAAATAGCCTCTCAGGAAAATGATGCAGTAGCTCGTCAAGGTCACTCTGTCGTGCACAAGCCGCTCCCCCCCCATGGTGATCAGCCTTGAGTCACAAGGGAGTTCCAAATAGAGATGCCCCCTAGTAACTCCGTACTCTACTGCTACCATCCTATTTCCATCAATGCAAATGAAGTATGAAACATGGACATCATCAATATATGACCCGACTAGGAACACATCCTTCCTCATAAGGGTAACCCGTCATACAACTCCATTTGCATACATAACATCCTAATATGGGTACATACATAACACCCCAATATAAGCTCACCGATGCATTGACCGTGGCTAGGAACACATCCTTCCTGGCAAGGGTAAGGTCACTGCATCCCACGTGTACATACACAGCATACAACAATGGGCACCATCAATGTATGACCTGGCTAGGAACACATCCTTCCTCGCAAGGGTAACCAGTCATACATCCCCCATGGGTATCCATGTATATCCACATCACACAATGACAACCGTGGGCACCATCAATGCATGACCTGGCTAGGATTGCATCCTTACTCGTAAAGGTAACCAGTCATGCACCCCATGGGTGTCAATATATATCCATATCACATCATATAATTTCATCATCATACATATCAAAGTCATCTCATTTCAACATCATCAACTACATCATCATTATTTTCATTTGTACATAATCATTATCTCATTCAATCATCACCAACACATCAATAATATCTTATTTCAACATTATCAATGATATCAATATCACCTTATTCATCCACAATCCATATTACCACGAGACTGGTATTTTAGGAAAATTCTAAGTTAAAGAGGAGGACTACAATATAGAAAATACACTCTTATGTCCATTTAAAAATTTAATAAAGAATTAAATAGGAAAACATATTAAAAAATTTTGGACAGTGTATCCTTTGTAATTAAGACTTTTCCCAAAAATCCAATCATTACAACAATATCATTCACAATTTTATCCATCAACAAACCAATTCATCGCATCCCATTAGTTAAAAACACGATTTTTCTTGAAAACGAGCACACAGGAACAAACACCCATCAATCGTAAATACATCGCATCCCATTAGTTAAAAACATAGTTTTTCTTGAAAACCAACATACAGCAGGGACAAGCATCTTCATAGTTGGACTCCCTAGGCCGCAACTATGGTATCAAAACTATAACCAAATAATAAACTCCCCTTACCAAACTAGGAGTTCTCCTGATAAAACCTCACAGTGTTGTTTTGGAGATCCTTCAATATGGGTGTTTTCATCCAAACGCAGAGCTCTATATACCAAATCAATGACAATTTAATATAGATTTCCAAGTTAAGATCAATATTAACATTTGGGGTCAAATACCCACTCGAATTCAAAAAGGGGCTAAAAGAGTGTTTTGGGAGTTTACATCAAAAGACATCATTTTGAAATTCCGACCACACCAATGTGACCAGGATTCAACAATGATCACAGAAATGACATCAATTTCATAAAAAGGAGACTTTTATAACATCTCATTTTCAAAGGTTTTTTCAACAGAAGTGTAAAACTCCCAACAACTTTACCCTAAACACAAGAGACACTAATAGAAGTTTAAACTAGTTAGGAGAAGACAAAAAAACTAAGATTACCTCAAGGAAACCAAGAAACCTCCATTCTCTACTGAAACTTCAAGAGGAGTTTCGAAGATTCCGCTCCGATTAAAGGGTTCCTCTCCATGCAGTGGTCTCGTGGCAAGCAACGGCGGTCCGTGGTGGTCACCGGTGGTCTTGGGTGGTGGTGGGAGGTTGAGGGAAGGTAGGAGGAAGAAGAAACTTCCATTTTTCGTGATTTATGAAGTTGGTACTATTTATAACCGCATTCACTCGCCCAGGTGAGCAAAGTGCCTGTAAAATTCGCCTGGGCGAGCTGACCAGATTCTAGAATTTCTGCTTCAGTGAAAAATTCATTTCTCATGTTCCAGACATTATTTTTACAACCCCAACGGTCAAAAGTTCCATATCTAGGTTAGAAACCTACATTTAAAATATTAAGGCAATCCAATGGTTAATAAATCAATAATGGTGATGTTACTAAAATAGGTTATGGGTTAAACTCAAAATAACTCCATTTCAGTGCAGCTGAATCAAATTTCCCATAACTTGACATCTACGCCAAGTAATTGCGCGTAGATAATTCACATAACATTTTAATTAATCTAAACTAATCAAATAGTCATATAACACAAGAAATGTGTCAAACATCTACTTTCAGTTATCAAAATTTCAGGACGTTACAAAGAACATGAAGAACAACCCAACATTCAAACACAACTCCGAATTCAACAAAACAATAGGGGAAATGAAGGAAATTGCAAGATAAACAAAAAAATCATACAAGAAACATACAATGAACAACAAACAAGCAATAATCATGATTTTCAATTTTCATTTTCCGAAAAAAAACAAAAATGCAAATAACATAGATAGAAATCTTTACGAAATGCTTTCCGGTTTGATAACCACATGATGTCCAAGACATGAATGCTTGGATTGGATCGTTTCTGGATTGCAAACTTCAAGATTCCATGAATTTTGGTTGAAAACCCAAATAGAAAATGGATAAGATTAAGGAATGATTAGGAATGACGTCATGATCCATAAACGGAACGATAAGTCGTAGGAGGATTCTCCACAATGGAAAGCTTCCTTGATAAGAATCGATTTGGTTTCAATCAAGAACCAACAAGAGGCTAAGCTCTCAGTTCAAGTAAAAGCTTAATTTCTGTTAATTAAAGTTTTCCAAAAATGGCAAAGTCTGAGTATTTATATGGTCAAACCTCTAATGACCACCTAAAAATGTAAGTTTAGGCCTATTTACGGAAATATCAAAGCCTATTACAAAAATAACAAAAATATATAGAAACACTACAATTTTAACTGGAAATAATCAATTAATACGACCCATAATCGATTAAAATAGAGCGTTCCAGCGCTGTGTAATCGATTACAAAAGATGGTAATCGATTAAATCAGTGTGTCCGATGATGTGTAATTGATTAGAGGAATCTGGTAATCGATTACAGGAATCTTGGTAATAGATTACAGGAATCTAGTAATCTATTAAACAAATAAGACTTCTTTTGTGTTTGCACTGATTTGTCACCAAAGGAATTGCTTCAAGCTCTCCTTCTATACCTTTGGCTTGGAATGAACCTCCATCATCATGATTCTTAGATAGTCCTCTATCACTTAGTCGTCTCTATAGTTCTCAAGCAAAAACTTCTAATCAAATCAAGCTTCTTTACTATTTTGAAATAGAAAATAATTCTAGGCTAGACTCAAGAGTCCAAGAACAAGAAAACTTTAAGACAAAACCTTGGAAATTTTAAGAGACAAGCAACAAAAACAAAATTTGGAAAAAACACAACTCAAATTGGAATTTAACGAGACAAATCAAGGACATATATTGGGTGTACCAAACTGCACAAGGAGGATATGCCAAGTAAATTCAATTGCTAGAAGCCAAATTTCATCAAATTTGCATGTCATACAAGTTCACTTAATTTTGTGGTTCAAAGGAAATTTTGGAACTTGTAATTTTGTAACTTTCTTTGCTTCTAAATTCTATTTTTATTTGTATTGTTCCAACCACAATTCAATAATTTGTTTGGTTGTCCATAATTGTTTTTCTTTTGCACTTTTCTTGTTTTTTTCGCAAATTTTGTTTGTAAGCTTTTGTTTTTCTTTGAACAAGTTCACAAATTCTTAAAGGAAATTGAATGATTCACGAAAATGATGTATAACAATGGCAAAATTTGCTTCTAACAACTCAATTCAGTTTAGGCATGAGAGTAGAATCAAAACAAGTGGTCATACAACACAAAAAACACTACAAACAAAAATTGACAAGACTAGAAAATTAGAAAAATATCAAGAATACATGAAGAACTTGAAGAACATGAAGATATAAAATCATATGAAACTTGAAGAAAAGCACAAGTTATGTGGCGGAATCACTACACAACTCAACACCACCAAGCTTTTCACAAAACAACAAGAACACAAGGAATTGAAATGGATGTTTGTGATTTTCATATAGGTGCAGTTTTTACCTTTGAAGAAGTTCTAAAAATTGAACTTGAAGAAGAATTCTACAAGGATTAGGCTCTAGATACCATCATAGAGGGCTATCTAAGGATCATGATGATTGAGGTCCATTCCAAGCCAAAAGTCTAGAAGAAGAGCTTGAAGCACTTCCTTTGGTGAGCTTTGAAGGACCCATGACAAGAGCTAGAACCCAAGCCTTTCAAGATCACATCAAAAGCCTTGTCTGTTGTAATAAGTATGTGCTGTCTGTTTTATTTGATTACAACGTTTCTATATTCGATTACACAAGCTAGTGTTGTCTGTCTGTCTGTTTTAATCGATTGCAATGTTTCTGTAATCAATTGCAAAAAGCAAGTCCTGTCTGTTTTAATCGATTAAAACATTTCTATAATCGATTACACAGTGCTGGAACACTCTGTTTTAATCAATTACGTGTCGTATTAATCGATTATTTTAGTTAAAATTGTAGTGCTTCTATATATTTTTGTTATTTTTGTATTGGGCTTTGATGTTTCTGTAAATAGGCCTAAACTTACATTTTTAGGTGTTTAATTAGAGGCCTAGCCATATAAATACTCAGACTTTGCTATTTTTGGTTAACTTTGATTAATAGAAATTAAGTTTTTGCTTGAATTGCGAGCTTAGCCTCTTATTGGTTCTTGATTGAAACTAATTTGATTCTTATCAAGGATGCTTTCTTTGTGACGAATCCTCCTATGACTTATCGTTCCGTTTGTGGATCGTGGAGTCATTCCTAATCATTCCTTAATCTTCTCCATTTTTCTATTTGAGCTTTCAAACCACAACTCATGAAGTCTTGAAGTTTGCAATCAAGAAACGATCCAATCCAAGCATTCATGTCTTCGAAGTCATCATGTGGTAATCAGAGCTTGATTTCGGAAAGCATTTCATAAATATTTCTATCTATGCTAATTCCATTTTCATTTTTTTTCTGGAAAATGAAAATTGAAAATCATGATTCTTGCTTGTTTGTTGATTTTTGTGTGTTTCTTATGTGATTTTTGAGTTTAGCTTGCAATTGCCTTCAATTCGGTATCATTTTGTTGAATTCAGAGTTGTTTTGAATATGGGTTGTTCTTTGTGTTCTTCATGAAACTCATTGCTTTGCTGTCAATTTTCTGAGTTTTATTCATAAAATTTTGTCTAGACAGTTTTGGGGCATTTGTGCAAATATCAAAAGTTTCTGGTCCTAAAAGAGAAAAAAAGAAGGACCAAAAGGCAATTATTAAAAACTATATTGGAGTTAAAATGAAAATATCAAAAAATATGAGTACCCAAGTATAAAAAAAATTGACACCCAAAATTTTATTTTAAAAGCCATCTCTCTTAGAATGTGTTTCTTGTTGCTTAATAGCACTATCTTTTTGTATAATTACAGTGATTTATATTTAGCCAATTTTTTTTATATATCTTCATCATTGTCTTCTTTGACTTTCCTTTTGAGTTGTGCTTTTCTTGTTGAGCTTTTATTGCATGCTTCTAAATTTCCAAGGTTTTGTCTTAGAGTTTTCTTTCTTCCTTGACCTCTTAAGTTGAGTTTGGATTTGTTTCATCTTTCACTTTGGATATTCTTTGAATTGGAATCTTTGGTTGAATTTCAAGAGTTGAAAAAGAGTTAGAGAGTGGAAAAAGACAAGAGTGAACCTTATAGAAAAAGTCTTACAAGTGTGAAACACGAGTGTTGAAGAGTGTAAACACTTAGTGAGTGGTAAGGTCCATTTTCTTGTAGCAATGGTGTCCGATAGCAATAGTGATGCACCTTCACTAGAACCACTAAGCTAATGACTTCATTGGCTAAGCAAATGGGTAGGTTGCAAAGAAATGTTGAAGGAGGATGTGAAAACATTTTGATGAGATACAACGGAGTACTCAAGAGTTGAGTGGAAGAATAAAGGACAAGAAGAGAAGGAGACATCATAAGTCACCTCATTCTTCTCAAGGGAGTGATGATGGCCATGAAGATGGTAGAAGGCATAGGCATAGGAGGAATAGGGATGGAATGGAAGATGAGAAATTCAAACTTCCCAAGTTCCTAGGTACTAATGACCCGGAAGATTACCTTGATTGGGAGATAAAAGTTGACCAAGTTTTTAATTGTCACAATTTTAGTGAAGAAAAGAAAATGAAGTTGGCTAGCTTAGAATTCGAGGGGTATGTCATGGCTTGGTGGACTCAAGTGCAAACGGAAAGAGGCAGATTCAGGAGATATCGACTGGATACATGGTTTATAATGAAAGGAATCATGAGGGAGAGATTTTGTTGATTCAAGTGAAGCCAAGCATCAATGAACAAAGATCAAAGCTTCAACATTTTGTGCTTTCAACATGCTCAAAGGAAAATTTCTATGGAAAGCTTGAAGACAATTTGATTAATGTAAAAGGAAGTATATGATCTGATAATCCAATTGTGCATATCATGCATTATTCATTAATCTAGGATTGTTAGATTAAAAGAATTAATTAAAGAGAAGTCAACAAGTAAGGATTTAAAAAAGCTAAGTTTTTGGAAAAATGAAGCCTTACTGAATTAATCGATTACAAGGCTAATAGAATCGATTATACTATTCTTCGTGCCTTTAGAAAACAAATCATGAACATTGTAATCGATTACATATCGGATTACTCGATTACTTAGGCCTTTATATGAGAAATGGAACTCTCTGGCTTAATCGATTACAGAAATTGGTAATCGATTACAAGGTGCATTTAGAAAAACTTGCTTAATCGATTACGTATCGGAATAATCGATTAAATGGTTCATTCTTGGAACTCTGGACTTATAATGAGCATTTTAATCGATTACTATCTTGATTTAATCGATTACATATGCGAAATAATCGATCACTGGAGCGGCTTTAATCGATTATTATCAGTTAAAAAAGCTGTTATAAAAGGAACCTCTCAGGCTGAGGTTTATAACTTCTGTGACTTTTGATTTTTTCGAGTTCTAAACATTCACAAATATTCTGAGCTTTCATTAGTTACATTCTCTGATTTCTAAACACATTGAGGCTTCACAAATTCATATGGGTTTTTGAATCAAGAAGGTAAAGAATTATTGTTCATTCAAAGCATAGGAAAGGAATGCATTGAGTTGGTAATCTGTAATTCAATCAGTTGATTCATTCATGTGCATGCATTCTTGGATTATCAGGTGATATCTTTCCTTGTCTTTGAAGGTGTAAAACTGTTCATTTAAATTTTTGTAAAGATTAGTCTATTGTAAATGGGTTTCTTGCAAGTGTAGAGATAGTGTTTCTCTAAGGACAGCTGAGTAGTGTTCTCAGTGTGGGTTTTGGTCCCTAAGGGTCTAATAGGGTTTTAGACTTCTGAACTTTATCTAGGGTTGATAACGAGAGGCTTGTAAAATTGCTTTAACAATATTTTTGCAATAGTGGAAGTCTACTCTAGTGTTGAGTGGAAGAACTAGATGTAGCCTCATAGTGTTTGAGGTGAACCAGTATAAAAATCTGTGGCTATTCTTTCTTCTCATCTATTAATCTCTTAATTGCCATCTATTAATCTCTTAATTGCTTTGTTTGTGAATCAATTTCATTGCACAGAAAGTTATTCTCTGTTTTCTATTGTTCTTGGAAAGGGAAGTTGATTGAATATTGATTCTTGGTGTTGAAATAATTTTTGAATGTGATAAAGATCCTGTGGCAACTCTGATTTTAGATTTTTTTAATTGGCCAAGGTTCAACCAATTCACCCCCCTCTTGGTTGTTTTGAAGTGTTCCTTTGTTTTTCAATTGGCATCAAGAGCTGGTTCTTGTAAATTACTCAAGATCACTTTTTCTTTTCAAAAGAAATCATGAATACTTCAGAAATAACCTTTAAGGAGGGTGCCTCTTTAAACAGACCTCCAATGTTTGAAGGGGAACATTTTAGTTTTTGGAAAAATAGAATGAAAATCTTTATTCAATCAAATGACCCAGGAGCATGGGAATGCAATTGTGAAAGGTCCCTTTATTCCAATGAAAACTGTGGCAAATGAGTTGATTCCCAAAGAATGGGATGAGATGACTGAGTCTGAACAAAGAAATGCCCAGTATGATTTTAAAGCTAAAAATATGATCACCTCTACACTTTCCTCTGATGAATTTTTTAGGACTGTGAGATGCAACAGTGCAAAAGAGATGTGGGAGATGCTTGAAATTACTCATGAAGGAACAGAGGAAGTTCGAAGGTCAAGGAAGCATGCTTTGATCCATGAGTATGAAATGTTCAAGATGAACTCCAATGAGAGCATTTCACAGCTGCAGACCAGATTTACACATATTGTAAATCATCTATGGGGTCTTGGAAAGGTGTTTGACACTAAAGAGCTTAACATCAAAATATTGAAGTGCTTGACAAGACCTTGGCAACCAAAAGTCACAGCAATCAAGGAGTCCAAAGACCTATCAAAGATGTTTATGGCTGCATTGTTCGGTAAGCTTCTTCAATATGAATTAGAAATGTCTCAATTAACATGTTGTGAAGATGCAGAGAAGAAAACAAGAAGCATAGCCTTGAAAGCTGCTACTTTGAAAGCTGAAAAGGAAGAGGAAACAAGTGAAGAGGATGATGAAGATAATGTGAACTTGGTGGTGAAGAAGTTCAGCAAATTTCTGAGGAAAAACAAGAATAAAAGGTTCAGCAAAGGGAGCAAAAACAGCAGCAACAACAACAACCTCAACAAGAAAATTGACAACAATTTCACATGCTTTGAGTGTGGCAAAA
>PYAF01002107.1:2404-15442 GCA_007407185.1 Glycine tomentella
AGAAACTGGATGTAGCCTCATAGGTTTTGAGGTGAACCAGTATAAATCTTGTGTTGTGATTTAAATTCTGCAGATTTGACTATACTTGTGTGAACTCTGTTTTGCATGTGTGTTCTTGAGGCATAACAAGTCTTGGATTAATTTTGTGATAAAGATTATTGTTTGATTTTGTGATAAAGATCCAAAGGGCAATAAAACTTTGATTTGAAACTCTGATTTTCATCAAAGAAATTTTAATTTACCAAGACTAACCAATTCACCCCCCCTCTTGGTTAATTGTGAAGTGTTCCTTATTTTCCACATTATCTGTTTCCACACAGTTGAAGCTTACCAGCCGGATAGATGCATGCAGAAATTTGGTAGGGATCAGCCAATCCTACGTCTTGCCATGAAGCTTAAGGGTGTGCACGACTTTTCACTGCGTGGTAAACGAGAAGAAAACTGGGTTCGTAAGCTCAGACCGTTTATCAGACGCTGGCAGCATAGGGAAGAACACATCGACCTCCCCCCCAATCCAGGGCCCAATGTCACCAAACCATGAGTACATGGTTTGGTACAGGGAAAATGGGAAGCGGTTTATCACCAAGGAGGGTGCCAAGATGGGTCGTAGTGTAAGTTTCGTTTTGATTAAATTTTTATATGTTATTTACATTAATTATCATAATTGACATAGTTGACACTGATGTTTATATATTTGAATTTGAATTTATAGGTCGATGGGATAAAGATGCTCTACTTCGCGACGCTTAGGCAGAATAGGCCGACGTTCGACTTCGATTGGGCAAATCAGGAGTTGGGTCGCTTAATGTCTGTCTTCACACAAAGTTGTCAGGTGGTCGAGGCTGGACTACAAGCTCCCGAGATGCAGCTTGAGGAGGAGCCACAATTGCCTCTTCAAGTTGGTCGTCGCAGAAGAGAGGGACGTCTAGAGCGTCGACGACGACCTATTTCACAGGTGCCTGAGCCCATTGTTGGTCCCGGGCCTGCCGCCCCGAGTTGTTATAGGCCTCTAGTTATGTCATCGACATATGGGAGTCAGGTCTTTTATCATGATCCTACTGAGCATACCAGGTCGTACTATTACGCAGATGTGCCTTCACCGGCGGACGCACAGACACAGGGCGAAAATGTTGGCTTTGGGAATGTTCTCGCTGGTTGGATGCATACCAACGTGGACCAGATGCTCATGGATTTTGATATGGCCACAACAGGTTGTGGGGGGTCGGCAGCCGCCTTAGCTCTGTCTACAAAATACTGAACCAGTCGGGTGTACGTGTGTTTCACAAGAGCTGTGATAGGCATGTTCCTAGCTCCCTTCAACACCCTGTTCACTGATTCAGCCAAGTTTGTTGTCATGTGGCCGTATCTTCTCCCCTCCACATCATATGCACGTGTCCATTTCTCCTTGGGAATGGAATCGATCCATTCGGCAACCTCAGGACTGGTCTCACGAAATCGCACAAATGCGATGTCAAACTCGACCATAGATGGTGTATAACTTGCAACATCAAAAAATACATCAACATAATTGTATTTACAAATTTTTCTTAACCAAAAGTATCATAAATATCAACGTTTTCAGTCACCTAAATTCATGAGGGCCTTCTTCAGTCTTGCATCCTTGAATCTCTGATTAAAATTACTGACAATGTGTCGCAGGCAAAACACATGATGCGCAAAAGGTGATTGCCAACCAGGATGACTTTGAACAGCAAATATAATGCTCCGGTGGCGATCTGAAATGAGGCATATATTTTGCATGCGAGTAACATGGAAGCGAATGTTAGAAAGGAAGTAACTCCAAGCTTCCAGCGTCTCCCCCTCAACAATGGCAAATGCCAAAGGCACACATTCATTGTTCCCATCCTGAGTTGTGGCAACCAACAATTTTCCTTTATATTTGCCATATAAATGAGTCCCATCAATTTGAATGATGGGTTTGCAATAGTTAAATGCCTCACAACACTGTCCAAAAGTCCAAAAAATGCGATGAAACACGCGCTTTGCCAGTACCAGTCGATTTGAAATGAAGTAATCATTCGTCTGAATATCAAAATAAGAACCTGGTACAAAATGAAGCATGTAATTACACCACTTGGGCAAGAATACATAAGATTCTACCAAGTCCCCATAAACCATTGTCATTGCTTTCTGCTTCGCATACCAGGCCTTTCGATAAGAAACTTTAAATCCATATGTGTTGGTAATTCTCTCCTGAACCAATGAGATTGACACTGATGGTTCCTCCTTAATCATTCCTAAAAAAACAAAAGTAACAATCACATCAATAACATGATTTGAGAACAAATATGTTTTTGAAATGCATAACAACGAATTAAAACAAACCAACAACCAGTGCAGCAATCACGTCAAAATCAAGCTGTCTGTGACCCTGTGAAATATGATCATTCAAGCAATTGTGTTTTTCACCCCATTTTGAAACAACCCACTTCTCACGGAAAATTGGTTTAATAACCCTAACCCTCCAAGGGCAACCATCAGTATGCGCAACACACTTCATGGAAAACTTGTCAAGCTTGCTCTCAACCACAGTTGCTTCTTGATGCTCTTTCATCAAGTTATGCTTCACTGCTATTTGCGCTTCCTTTTTCGAGTCAAATTCTTGTTTAACAAACAAATCATCCCCTAGTTGCCACGGACCCTGCATTAATCCTGAACCCGAACCAGAACCAGAACCAGAACCAGAACCGCTAAAAGAGTCTTGTTCGGGTGGGTAACTCCAATCAATATATGTATAATGAGGAATTCCTTGCCAGAAAGGAATCACCCCAGCAGCTGCACATTCAACGTCAGTTTAATTAACGATATCAACTAAAAAGCACTAGCAACACAAATTCTTACCAAAAAATGAATCACTTAAGATTTATAAGTATCTATCTAAAAAGTAAATAAAAAGAAATCAACTTCAACCCTCCAAACCCTAAACACGATGTACGCCTGCCGACACAACCTTAACCCATCACCCGAATACCCAAACCCTAAACCTCAACAGAAAGCCCTAAACCCCAACCAAACCCTCCAAACCCTAAACACCATGTAAGATTGCCGACACAACCCTAACCCCTCACCCGAATACCCAAACCCTAAACCTCAACAGAAAGCCCTAAACCCCAACCAAACCCTCTAAACCCTAAACACCATGTACGACTGCTGACACAACCCCAACCCCTCACCCGAATACCCAAACCCTAAACCCCAACCAAACCCTAAACCTCAACAGAAAGCCCTAAACCCCAACCAAACCCTCCAAACCCTAAACACCATGTACGACTGCCAACACAACCCTAACCCCTCACCCAAATACCCAAACCTTAAACCCCAACCAAACCCTAAACCTCAACAGAAAGCCCTAAGCCCCAACCAAACCCTCCATAACCCTGTACTATCAATCCTAAATCCTAACCCCTAACTATTTAACCCAAACAATAAAGCACAAACACTTCCGGTTAAACAACATTCACCTAAACAATTTTCTATATAAAACAAAATTCTACCATCCTAATTCATTTAGTCAACCAAGTTAACTAACAAAATAACATCATTTAATGCACATTCAAAAACATATTAATAAACAATATAAAACAAATTAAATGACAAAACATACATATATAGATATATGCGTACATTCTAATTCACATCCTCAGCTAATTTACCTTGTTCTGGTTGACTAGAACCACCCTCCGCATGATCACGACTTTGAGATGGCCCGACATTAACATCTTCCTGATGCACACCAGCATCCTCATCCTCATCCGACGCACTAGCATCCTCCTCAAGAAGCCGATCTTCCATTGCGATATTTTCATCATCGTCATCCTCTTCATCGTCATCCATGACCCAAGTTGGGTCATGTGAATCCTCCTCAGACACGTTTACCTTTCCACCAACAAATGATGCCCCTCCAACAGCATACGATGCCCCTCCAGCAGCATATGATGATGTATGATGTGGAACTGCTTGGATGGGTAAACCAACATCCTCAACTTGTGTAATATCCACGTACAACTCCAAAAAATCTTTCCTTCCCTGGTTGCAAAATTCATCCAATACCAACTCCACGTCTTCATCATCCATTATTTGAAACCCAATGAACTTCTCATGTTGCCATAATCGTCCCGTCAGTAAAGTGATACATTGGTTGCTATTTAGACGTAATTTTTGCCGTATCTTCTCATGCAATTCACTAAGTGTTGAGGTACGCTTCACAGAGGTTCCTCGTGTTTCCCCTTCAAAAATGACACCCTGTTGGCCTTGATATTTTCTTTCATTACAATATAAGATAACGCGAATAGAATCACCACGTGAACTCATGCTTCTCGTCACTCAAAACAACTTCAAAAATCTCTGAAAAATGAAAATACACTAGAATAGTAGGCAGTTTAGCAAAGACACAAAACACTGGAAGGCCAACTATGAGGGACAGTCTGAGGGGGGCCATATTTATAGAAATGGGGCAACTGTAACATGCCTGGATTAGGCATGTTACAACACGCCCAATCTAGATGTGTTGTAACATGCCTAATCCAGGCATGTTACACAGCCCCATTTCTGTAAATATTTTGGAAACAACCCCTTATTCGTAAATATTTAATAAAAAAAATACTGTTTAGGTTCTTTTGCCAATGGAGTTGGATACTCAAAATGCAATTCTAGCTTAGAATAAGCTCTTGACTCAACAAATAGAGGCCTTGACCAAACAAATAGGCCAACTTCCTCAACAATTTCATCAACTACATGGTGATTGCCAGCAAGAAGAGCAGGCTTATTATATGCAGAATCAGACCAGACCTAAACAGAACTTCCAAGGACATTACCAAAGCTACAGAGATGGTCCAAGTTCTTATGGCTGGAAGCATAAATATGAAAATGCATAGCTAGGCCCAACCTAAAAAGCCCTAATGATCCATGATAAGTATGTACTTTGATTTGATGGAAAATGAACTGCAAAATTTATCTATGATATATCAATGATAGATTTGAGAATAAACACTTACCTATGGGAGAATTAAACACTTTTGAGAGGTTTTCCTCTGTTTGAATCAATCACATGTTTCCTCTGACATTCTTCAGAAATGAAATGTGAATTGATCTTAATCTCATTTGGTTTTGTGAACTCCATCGTTTGTATTTTCAAATCTCGAAGTTGACTAATTTTTAATATGTTCTAATCATTCTAGAAAGTTGATTCTTTACAAAGCATGATCATCTTTTATGCTACTATTAATTAAAGTGTTAGTTACTTTGCATGAGGACAAGCAAGATTCTAGGTTGGGGGGAGTGATAAGTGCCATATTTCAGTTAAAATCATGTTTTAAATGCTGACACTTATCTTTTAATTCCATTTAACTTTCCTTATAAACTTGCCTAAACCTAGTTAAAATATGCTTAGTACTTAAATAAAAGTTGTTTTGGAAGATTAATCCAATCATGTCTTGTATTTGATAGATTCTGTGGATTTTCAAAGCTTCCGAATAAGCAAAGCAAGCAAAAAAGGCTTATATAGCAAGTATGGGAGGTGTAGCAAGCAAACCAGGCCCAGAATCCATCAAGGCCCAAAGCTTTCTTCAGAATTAAGACTTTAACTCGCCTAGGCGACCAACCATAATGTATTTTGCTCGCCCAGGCGAGCTACAAGTACCAAAAAGATATGTTAAGCGCGCCCAGGCGACCAAAACATGAAGAAAATGGTGGCCTGGGCGAGTGGAAGCAGGCAGGTCATGATTTCTATAAATAGGCAAAGAAAATTTGGAGTTTGGCATATTTTTTGATTCCTTTTCTTGCTTAGGCTTGTTCCTTAGCTTAGGAAGGTTAAATAATAGTATTAGGTAGGTTAAGAAAGTAAGAGAAGTGAGGATTTGTGGAGACTCTGCCGGAGAGAAGTGGTGATGGGGCCCTTCATCAATTTTTCTCTTGAGGAGGTTCTCTCCATTCTTGACTAGCTTCTCTGTGGATTGGATGTAATCTTCTTAACCCTATGCATCTCTTTTAATATTTATTTACACATTAATCGTTTCTATTCTTTGTTGGTAATTTCATTCTGTGCTTAATGCTTGATTCTACTTGATCACTAGTTTCATGAATTTAATCCTAAGTGAGACTAGAAATAGGACATAACGTTTCATCTTCTTAATGCTTAATGCTTGATTCTACCGAATGATTTTACTCATTACGTTACGTTGCTAGGAATAGGACATAACGTTCTAATTGCATAAAGCACGCGGTTATAATTCTCAATGCTGGGGTATTTACTTCATATGCGAGGAATCGATATTCGGTAGATATTCTTAGAACTTGAATGTGAGGGATCGATTCAAGGTAAAAATAGTATGCATCAATAAGGATAGATGATGATTTATGCATGGTAATATTAATTGGATATAAAAGGATAAGAATGATGAAATTCAATCCCACTTTCTCATAGATATATTTCATTTACTAAAAATTAGTAATTTTACGTTACTTGCACCACTAAATGAAATTCCGCTCAACCTACTTGTACATAACTATTGAACTGTTTAATTCTATTTGGATTAACTGAGTAAGCTCAAGTCCCTGTGGAGACGATCTTATAAATTTTGAAACTTACAACGACAAATCAGTGCGCTTGCTGAAAATACCTAACAGTGTACAGCTGCATTGAGATTGAAGAAGCATGCAAAGCATTCGGTGCACTTGCTCATACTGTGCCGTCAGCAGATATGCACAGGGTCCTGCTCGGTAGTGTTGTTGGCCTCATGTTTTATTATTTGTAGTTTGGGCTTGGACCCATGAATAGCTATGATGCGTAGGTTTCTAAGGCTATATATTTCCTTGTAATCTGAATGCAATTGTACGAGTGTGTAAGGAAATATAAGTAATAGCTGGACGTAACCCACATTGGGTGAACCAGGGTAAACTCGGTGTGTTGTTTTCTTCTTTCCCTTTCTCTCTTTCTCCTATCTCGATTGTTGAGTGATTGCTCGGTACCCGAAAATTTAGTGACTGAGGTCTCCCATTCCCACATTTAACCTATGGATAGAAAAAATTTCCACTCATACATGGTGCATTACGTTCTGTAAATTGCAGGAATTCTTCAACCCCATTTTCGTACTCGTCACTAATGCATGATGCTTTCATCCAACTTCGATCCATGTTTCCCCTCTGCTGTCATACTCATAAGGTAAAACTTATATGCATGAAAAGCTCACTTTTTTCATAAAAAGGTATGGCTCTATCCCACTCAGGAAGACATATTTTACACTTGATTCATACGTACAAGTTATGTATGTTTTGTTAAATTTAACGAAATTTTGGCAGCATTTTTGCATTGCTCTCTAAGTACACGACATAAAAGTGGTGAGATGAAATAACCACGATCAAGTAAGCACCTGGAGAACAAAGCAATATGTACTAAACCGAAATTTCATCAAATTTAATGAAACATACTTAACCTATAAGTATGAATTATGTATAAAATATGACTCTTCCCGAACTGTCCAAACGGACAATTCAATATTCAATAAACGATTAATCCAAATTGTCCGTATTAATCATTGTATTGAACCTTAAACTGGAAACTAAAGTTAACTCACAATGCACTGCATTTTATTATAAAACTATATAATACTCATATATCAACGAACATGTAATAAGCATATAAGTATGAATTATGTATAAAATATGACTCTTCCCAAAATGTCCAAACGGACAATTCACGATTCAATAAATTATTAATCCAAATTGTTTGTATTAATGATTGTATTGAACCTTAAACAAGAAACTAAAGTTAACTCACAATGCACTGCATTTTATTATAAAACTATATAATACTCATTGAATTCAAATCAATGATCATTATGAATTTCAAATTCTAGATTAATGATTATACTATTTTTTTTTGAAAAATTACTTATAACAAAATATTGAATGGGTAAAGGTTTTAAATTAAAATATTAATTTTAAACCTGTGGGCTCCATTGTGGATCCATTAGTAAAAAAGTCCCTACGGATAAGGATGATCGAATTTTATTTGATTGGATCTCAACAAATTCAAAATTTTTAGCAAAGTATTGAACGACCCAACATCAACAATGCTTGGATACAAAGGATAATTTTTGAAATTGAGCGATGGTTAATTACATTCAAAATTGATTCTGAATTCAAATTAATAATCATTATGAATTTAAAATTCTAGATTAATGATTGGACAATTTTTTTAAAATTCCTTGTAACAAAATATTGAATGGGTGAAAGTTTTAAAATTAAAATATTAATTTTTTAACCTACTGGCTCCATTGTGGGTCCATTAATAAAATGGTCATGTGAAGCTCCAACGGATAAGGATGGCTAGATTTTATTTGATTGGATCTTAACAAATTCAAAAATTTTAGTAAAGTATTGTACAATCCAACGTCGACAATGCCTGGATACTAAGGATAATTTTTGAAATTTAATGATGGTTAATTACATTCAAATTTGATAAAATTATTAACCCTTCCAACGAGGCTCTGGTAATAGCACCGAAGGCCCAAATAACAATTTCAGTTTTTTACAAGTGACTTAGCCAACGTAAGCCTTGTAAGGATAACTAAAGAATTGTAACAATGAACAAAAGTAGTTAAGGAATCCACTTGCAACTACAATGTTTATTGTATGACTGTAAATTGTGTGCTTTAATTTTTTTTTATAGAAAATGTCGTCTTTCAATTTGTTAGCTACTATATTGAGTCAAAAGCCTATGGATGGTTCAAACAACAAACAATGGAAAACTAATTTGGATATTGTTTTGCAATATGAGAAACTCAAACAGTGAAGAAATTTTCTGATTGGGAGAAGGTGAATGTTGCAGTTCGTTGCTATATTCTAACCAGTCTCATTAATCACTTGTAGGAGTAATTGAACATGTTGAGAGTGGAGTAGAAATGCTCCAGACTCTTGATGACATGTTTGCTACTCCTAGCAGTTCAGCAAGGCAGAATGTGCTACTTGTGATTGAGGCTTGCGTAGTGGAGAATTACAACGATAAATGGATCATTGATTTAGGAGCCACTAACCATGTTTGTTACTCTTTGGAGTGGTTCAAACATAGCTTGCCTATCGGTTAAGGCCAAAGAGTTTTGAGACTTGGAAATGAGGAGCTTGTCTTTGCACTTGCAAGAGGACAAATTATTTTGTCATTTAATAATTATAGAACTTTGGTTTTGGATAACTATTTATTTGTTTCAGATTTTAAGAGGAATTTAATTTTTGTTAGTTGTTTGATTAAACATGGTTTAACAGTTCAGTTTAATTCCTCAGTTTCTATAAGGAGTTCATCTTCTTTTATATGTTCTGGTACATTGTTTAATGGTCTTTATTTCATTAGTCTAATATCCCATGAAGTTAATCATGTTGAATTAGGAGACGAAGAACATGTTCATCTATCTAAGAAAAGAAAAGTTTCCAATGAAACTTATCTTTGGCAATAGCGATTAGGTCATATTAACTCTAACAGGATAGAAGGTTTGGTCAAGAATGGGATTTTAAAATCCCTAGTTTTCGAACAGATACCAGTATGCGAATCATGCTTAGAGGGTAAAATGACAAAGCGGCCTTTCAAGGCCAAAGGAAATGGTGCCACACTTTAGCTGGAATTGGTACATACTGATGTATGTGGACCAATAAATGTCCAGGCCAGAGGAGGGTATGGGTACTTCATCACATTCACTGATGATTACTCAAGATTTTGATACATATACTTGATGCGTCATAAGTCCGAAGCTTTTGGAAAATTTTCAAGAGTTTAAGGATGAGACAGAAAAGCATCTTGGTGTTCAAATCAAGACTCTTAGGTCTGACCGATGAGGTGAATACCTATCTGGAGAGTTCAGGTCTTACTTGACTAAAGAGGGGATAGTTTCACAACTATCTTCTTTAGGGACACCCCAGCAGAATGGAGTTGCTGAAAGGAGAAACAGAACCCTTTTAGAAATGGTGAGGTCCATGAGTAACATCCCGTATGCATCCGGCGTATTAACAATTATTTAATCAAATTTGCACAGTAAATAATTTAATTAAGAACCATGAAAGCGATTTCAAAACCATATTTCTTGATTCATTACGTATGGTACATATCATCAAAGCATAAACGAATGCCACAAAAACCACCACTAGCCTTTTCGATCCAGACAAACCAAATAGCATAAAGAACGACAGATACATCAATAATATTTATACAGATATATCGAGAGAATAAACCACATGTATATACTATACATCATCAAAGACACTCACTGTGTCTATAACAAAGAATAAGCACCAAGTGCCACAATCTCATAGATCACTTCCTCACACGAGGGTACAAAATACAAAATATCAGTCCATTATATTCCATACCGGACTCAAAATATATGCACACGCATATCTTTCCTCACAGGAGTACCAAATAGTATCATATACAAAAGGTAATGAGCCACAATGCTCTCAAAATACAGGCCAAGCAGCTATACAGTGGTTGTCCCTACTGGGGTCTCCCGCCCTGGGAACTATCATCTCTGCCAAAAGCATCACTTGTAAAACAACATCCCCAACAGGGGTGAGATACAATCTCAGTAAGCTCGGGGCTCTTGGAGGCTTCTCCTTCTCCCTGGCTCATTTCCATGATACACAACATCAAAGGCGTCACAATCACTAGGCCTCCTGGCCCTCACAACAATACATAGCCATCCTCTAGCTCTAATGTATATCCGCGGTACTACGCCTGCTACAAGATGCATCATCATCAGCATCTAGGACTCTTAGTCCCCAGTGTGAGGCCGGAACTCACACCCGTGCCATCCCATCGAGAGCTACTCCTTTACACATGGATGCACATATATGGCACCTTCGAGAATAGGCTTCAACCGCGACGGGACCACCTATCTCTTGGTCTTAAGGGATCATCATCACCCTTTACGTGAGCAAACCAAACTAGGAGTTGCGCTCTACTCCTAGGAAGGTTCATATCTATCTAACTGGCAAGAAGATCTATCTGAAAGGCAACCATACACACAAAGCATAGAATCATGGATACATATTATCATGAGGAAAGTTGTAACAACCAATTCAATGCACATGCATCATGTATGCAACCATCACTCCCACGGAGTATGGTGAAACAAAGGCAGTGGGAAACACTCCCAAGAACAAAGAGTTTACCTGGCAATGCAGTGCTCTGCTGTCCTATCCCAAAACTGTGGGCTACGCCACTGACACCCTCGGTGTCACGCCCTATACAAAGGCACACTTATAATTTTCTGCATCAACAATCATCCTATCCGTACAAAGCATCTATTTATACCAAAACATACGGAAAAGCATACTTTTCTACATAAAATTATGCAGATTTTACACTCACTTAGAAAACTCACAAATCCCTGTAGGCAGCTCCTAAAATCACGGGAATTTAGAGGTATCTAGATTTATCTCATCTTTTAAACAAAACTGGTTTCATCAAATTCCATAAACCATAGCCTTTGTAGCAAACAAAATACCAGAACTGTCACGCACTAAAACAGTGCTAACAGCAACATACCAGCGCAAACAGCCATTTTTAAACGACAGCCCACACCAGGATACTCGTCCAAATGACCTGCTCTTTTACAGGCATAAAGTTCACATACACATCTTTCTATTGCCACTGAAAGCACTCAATTTGGATCATCCTATACTGATTTATAATTTATGCAATATAGACCTCTGCACCAGAGAAATCTGCTAAAAATAGAGTATAATAGCCTGTTATAACTCTGCACAATAATTTATAGGGACCTCCAAAAATAGCATGAAAATTCCAGAATAGACCTAACTTTCTTAGCTTTCAAATGACACTGGTTTTAGACCATTTGGACATCGATAGCTCCTGCTATGGACAAAACACCAGGGCTGACCAAATTCGTGTTCTTGGCTATCAAGAACATGCATGGAACACCATTTCAACTTAAAATCAACTTTTACACACTCCAAATCATACTTCAAAACTATCTCACCCTCCTAAAACTCAACATTCATCAATCTCACTCCAAACCCTAACCCTAACCTCAAGAATCAAGGAGAAATAGGAGGAGATTATCAACCTTAGAGTTCAATAGATCAAATTGAAGGGTGGACCAGTTCTCTATGGCTTCCAATCGCGGTCCAGCGGCTCCGGACGAAGGTGGGCAAATTCAATACCCACTATTTTCCTCAAATCACTCGCCACCAAAGCTCAACAACAACAAAGAACAAGGAAAAGAGTTTTCTTTCTTGCTTGCTTCAAGATTTCAGCCACTAATCAAGTGAAAGTGGCGAGAAAAGAGCTTGGGAGTGGAGGAGAAAACCAGAGAAGAAGAAAATGGGAGAAAACGTGGATAACCAACTTTTAAACATGGCCAGGGGTGCATCCAGCAATTTCTTACTCACACCCTTACCTTAGACAAAGACCAAACTGCCCTTCCTTTTGTTAATCCATTGAATTAAGCAAATATCACCCAAACTACCTTAATTAAAATTAGTGATATTACACCATGCTTAGTTATTCGTCTTTATCAGAATCATTCTGGGGATATGCCTTAGAAACTGCCATGCACGTATTAAATTTAGTTCCATCTAAATTTGTTTCCAAGACACCCACAAAACTATGGAATGGGCGCACACCTAGTTTGGACCATATTCGGATTTGGGGTGCCCGGCACATGTCTTACAACAGAAGCCAAATAAAGTGGAATCACATACAGAAGTGTGCATGTTCGTAGGCTATCCTAAAGTAACTATAGGTTGAATGTTTTATAGTCCAAAAGGTAAGAAGGTCTTCATGAGCACTCACGCGACTTTCCTAGAGGAGGTGTTGTGCGCGATTTATGCGAATATGTTTACGGCAAGTGCACCGATCGTTTAACAAGTAATAAAGTGTAAGTAAAGTATCGTCTCCACAGGGATTGGAAGGATTTAACAATAATTATAAGGAGTATGATTGAACAAGAAACAGAAAAAGTACGCAGAAGTGTTGGATGATTGTATTGATTAAAAAGGAAAATTGAAACA
>PYAF01002108.1:0-11766 GCA_007407185.1 Glycine tomentella
TAGTACTGTTGATCCGTTGATGGATAATATCTATGTTGAGACTAAGTTTGTATTTGTGCCACCGCCTTAAGGGTGGATATCTGTATGTACGACTTAAGAGTTATTTATGTATGAAGTATTCAGCTTTCTGTATTAAGTTATGCCTGGGGTTATTAGTTAAATTAAATCTAGCATTGCAGTATCGTATTATGTGAACTTCGGGGAAAAGAATTTGAGAAAATGTTTTGGAAAAAATTTAATCACGATTTCTATACTATGTTTCCAAAACGGATTTTTAATAAGTCTTCCGCTGAAAACTCTAGTACCAAGATGAGTAACAACCGGAGTACTACGGGGTGTTACAATACCGACTATGTCATTTCCCTCAATGCCGAAACTATTATTCAGAGTTCCACACATGGTTGGGTTAATTTATTAGGCATACTGGTTGAATTATAATAAGGCCGTGTGTTTACTGGAAAGAGAAAAACATACCTTTTATAGATTAAAAAAATAGCTCTTAAGTTTATTTCATTGTTAAGATTTTTCCTTTAATTCTAAATTGCCTAATTAAGGGCATTTTCATTATTTTGGTTTCTAAGGTTCAGCATTCACAATCTTTATCAGAGTTCAGATCTATACATCTATAGTAAAATATATCTCAAAGATCCTTGCAAGGCATAAAAAGGAGTTGCCGGGCGTTTCTTCCCAATACCATCTTAATATTTTTTTTCTATTATTTTAATTTAGAGGAATTTAATCTACATATTATATAGTTTCACTCAATTTGTCCTAAAAAAAAAAAAAAGAAGAAGAAATGCTACCTTATTTCCTGTTAAATGCATAACCATACTCAAAAAGATAAATTTGAGATACTTATACAGTAAAGTCTACTAAAGTGTCAAGAAACGTAAATTAAACTATACAAGGGGATGACATATAGTCTATACTTTGTGTCCAATTAGATATTTGGACAAAAGGACGGTCTATACAAAATAATGTTCACAAAAAGATTATGTCAAATCATTGATATTCCGAATATTAGGTAATAGTAATGTATTTCAAGAATGGTGTTAAGTCAACTCATAATCTTACTAGAGTTTCTGAAAACCAATTTACTCTTGCATTACGATGATGACCAAGTTGAAAAAGACATGGATGGATATTGAATTACCGCAAACATCCTCGCATGAGATTGAGTCCATGGTAGGGGGACAAGTTTGTCCACCAAATTCAGCTAACATGTCTATTTAGGGGGTTTCTCCCCTTCCCCAACCCTTTTTATTGTCCATGAATATGTTCCACGACTTTAACATTATCTCATGAAATGTAAGAGGTGCTATTGGTAGTTGTACCAAACATCACATTCGCCAGATGATTAAGTCTCACAAACCTTCCCTGAATCTGTTACACTAGACCTATGTAATGTTTCACAAAGCCGAGAATTTCTGGAATTCACTTGAATATTCTACTATATTTATCCAAGAGGCCACAGGACATTCCGGGGGTATATGGTTATGTCTAATAGAACAGATGTCTCTTTTTTTCTTTGGTGGATTTGATGCCCCAGGCTATTACCTTAACCATTAAAAAGTTGTCTTGCCTTTGGTTTTGCACTGCTCTTTATGCGTCACCTGTCCCAACGATTCTAGTGTTCTTTGGGACCACATCTCCCATCTATCTACATCTATTACTGGGCCTTGGATTTTACTTGGAGACTTTAATGAGATTATTTTTTCTACAGATGTTTCAGGGGAGAACTTCAGTATATCCCGTGCTCTTTTATTGGCTAATTTTGCTTCTGATTGTGGTGTCAGTGACCTTGATTTGGTTGGAAGTCACTTTACATGGATGAAGAACACTCAGAATGGTAGCCATGTTAGAAAGAAGTTGGATAGAGGAATGGTAGATGGTGATTAGCATCTCTTCTTCCCTCATGCTCACATGGAAATGCTTCAGCCCTATAACTTTGATCACAACCCCTTGATGGTCACCTGTTTCATGTCTCCCAGCAGTGGTCATAAACTCTTTCATTTTCAAGCTGCCTGGATATCCCACCCTAACTTTATGCCAACTTGGTCTCTCAAGCTTGGAATATTACTCCTGGGATGCCATTTGTAAATTGGAGGGTATCAAAGAAAAATCCATTATTTTCAATTGGGATGTCTTTGGCAATATTTTCAAGAGGAAAAGACAATTGGAGGGAAGGATTAAAGAGGTTCATCGCCAACTTGATATGGTAATTACCTTCAACCTTATTCAATTAGAGATAAATCTTCAACAAGATTATAAAGAGGTCCTTGCTCAAGAAGAAATGTTGTGGTTTCAAAAATCAAGAGAGGAATGGATTAAGTTTGGTAATAAAAATATCAAATTTTTCAACACTCAAATCAGACGCAGGAGGAACCAAATTTTTGGCCTTTTTATTGATGGTAATTGATGTACTGACATAACCCTCCTCCAGAATGAAACTAAAAAATTATTCAAGAAGCTTTTTCTTTTTGAAGAGAGAGTTTTCCCTGATAGCCTTCAACTTCAAACAATTACAAAGATTCCTACCGAATTACATGAAGAGTTGTTGAAGCCAGTTTCCTTCATTGAAGTACGTAATGTTGTGTTCTTTATGAGCCCCTATAAAGCCCCTTGACACAGATGACTTTCAACCTATCTTTTACAGATCCTTCTGGAACACTACAGGCAATGAGGTTTGAAAGTTAGTCTCCGATGCTTTCTCATCAAGTTTTATTCATTCAAATTTTGCAAATACTCTCAATGTTCCCATTCCAAGACTGATTCCCCAGTTTTGCTTAAGGACTTCAGACCCATTAGTTTCTACAACATCTTGTTCAAGGTTATTACTAAAGTGTTGTTCAATAGGATTAGACCCCACCTGGATTCTTTGATTGACCCTTTTCAAACCAACTTCATTCTTAATATAGGACAAACAGATAATGCCCTCATTGCCCAGGAGATTGTGCATCACAAGCATAAAATAAAAGGTAAATCTTGTTATCTCCTCTTTAAAATTGATTTTGAGAAGGCCTATGATTGGATTGATTGGAAATTTCTGAGAGTTACTTTGGAAGAGTTTGGATTTCCCTACCACACTATTTAACTGATTATGAATTGTACTTCTTCAACCTTTTATGCTCTAAAATGGAATAATTATATTCTTGATAATTTTACTCGACCCTCATAAGGGCCTTAGACATGGTGACCCTACCTCTCCTTACTTATTTTTGCTTTGTATGGAAAAGCTTGCAATTATGATCCAAGAGAAAGTGGACTTAGGTTAGTGGCAGTCAGTAAAAATTCAAGGACTGGGCTCTCTATTTCATATCTCTTCTTTGCAGACGATTGTATGTTATTTGTTAAGGCTTCTTCTAAGCTGGTGTGTTTGGTTAAAGAAGTTCTTTTGTCTTGCAAAGCTTCAGGCTTGAAGTCAATGTGACTAAATCTATCTATATGGCTTCAAGCAATATTCCTAGAAGGAAGTTGGATAAATTCATCTTTATTATTGAATTTAATCATACTACCAATCTAGGGAAATATTTAGGGTTTTCTCTCCTTACGGGACGTGTTAAAAAGGCTCATTTTGCCTTCATTGTGGACAAAATCACATCCAAATTAGTATGGTGAAAAATTAATATATTGAGTAGATCGAGCAGGCCATAATCACTCTTGCTAAATCTATGCTAGCAGCAGTACCTACTTATACCATGCAGAATCTTTGGTTGCCTAAAGGAACCTGTGGCAAGATTGACTCTTAAATCGATGGTTTCATTTGGGAGGGGGGATCCTTGTTGTCACTTGGTTAATTGGGAGACTATCACAAGACCTAAGTGTAAGGGTGGGCTATTGGAAGGAGGATATTTGAGAAAATGAAAGTTTTAGAAAGATTTGGAGGAAGAGAACACTTTTATAACTACATAACTCTTTTTCTTTTTGGCTTAGTACAAGATGGTGGATATGACCCCTATTTATACTAGTGGCACCTCCTTAACTAATGGCTAGGATTGTGCCAACACAACTCTTAACTAGTGACTATAATTCATTTTCTAGAATTCTCCATAATTTTCTTAGCCTAGATATTTCCATGATAGAGTCTAGGTTAAACTATTCTAGATATTTCTATGGAGTAATCTAGAGTAGATTACTCTAGAATTTGGACTACACACTTCTTGGATATTTCTAGATATTGGACATTTAATAATTAAGCCCAATGGATCAAAAAACTAAATTAAGTTTAATATTCAACACCCCCTCTTAAACTTGATTTTGTAACTCCAAGCAATCTTCTCATCTTGACATGGTCTTCATTCTTGCGTGGCTTGGTGAAGATATCTACAACTTGTTCTTGAGACTTTACATACTTTATATGCACCTCCTTTCTTGCAATGCATTCCCTTATATAATGATAGTGTATATCAATGTGCTTGCTTCTGTCATGGAAGACCAGATTCTTTGTTAATGCTATTGCAGATTTGTTGTCAATATAAATATTTGTTGGCTCCTCTTGTTGCATATTCAACTCCTTCAGCAAATTCCTGAGCCAAATAACATGACAGACACACGATGTTGTTGCAACATACTCGACTTCATAGGTAGACAGAGTAACAATAGTTTTTTTCTTCGACATTCATGTGAAAGTAGTATCTTCCATGAAGAACACAAATCCAGTGGTGCTTTTTCTATTATCCATATCTCCAGCCTAATCGCTATCACTATATCCAACAAGTTTATATTTATTAGAGGATGAGTAAAACAAGCCAAAGTCGATAGTACTCCATTCAAAAATGCTGACTTTACATCCATTTGGTGTATGCTCCACTTGTTTTGAGCTGCCAAAGAAATAATTAGTCCAATAGTTTCTAAGCGAGCAATAGGAGCAAATACCTCGTCATAATCGATTCCTGCTCGTTGACTATAGCCTTTTGCCACCAATCACGCTTTGTATCTTTCAACTCTCTCATGCCATTCTTTTTAGCTTTGTAGACCCACTTCACACCAATCGCCATATGCCCTTTTGGAAGTGAGGTTAACTCCCACGTTTTATTCTTCTCAATTGCCTTGATTTCTTCGTCCATTGCATCTCTCCACTTCTTGCTTTGGACAACTTCTTGAAAACTCACTGGCTCACAATTAGCAAAGAGACAAAACAAAGTGAGACCTCATAAAGTTCTTACAAGCTCCTGAAGCGTGGTACTTTTTTGCTTGAACTTTCAGCTGAAAATAGTTCTTCTTGTTGACTTGTGGTCGGTGAAGCAAGGGGAGTAATAGTCTCTTGTCTTTCTTGCTCCATCCTTGGTTGCTCGATTTCTTCGTCCTCCATCAAGTTTGGAAGTAAGTTGTAGTTTTCATCATGTAGACCCCAATTACATTCTTCTTCTTTGTTGAACTTCACATCTCGACTAATGATGGTCTTTCCATTGTTAGGATTGTAAAGTTTATAGCCTTTAGAATTAGAATCATACCCGATGAAGATGAGCTTCTCACTTTTGTCGTCAAGCTTTGACCTATTCTCATCATGGATGTGTGCGTAGGCTATGCTTCCAAACACTTTCAGGTGGGAGATCCCAGGCTTTTTTCCACTCCATGCTTCTTGTGGTGTCTTTCCCCACACGCTTCTTGTTGGCGAACGATTTAAAAGGTAGATAGCAGTTGTCACGGCTTCAGCCCAAAACGCCTTTGGCATCTTCTTACTCTTGAGCATACTCCTTACCATGTTAAGAATGGTTCTATTCTTTCTTTTAGCTACTCCATTTTGTTGTGGGCTTCTAGGGACGGTTAATGGCCCTCGGATTCCATTATGATCACAAAATTCTTGGAATTCTTTGGAAGTGAACTCTCCACCTATCGGATCTCATGGTTTTGATCTCACATCCACTTTCTTTCTCCACACTTGCCTTGAACTTCTTGAAGACTTCAAACACCTCCAATTTTTGCTTTAGGAAATACACTCACGTCTTCCTTGAAAAATCATCTATGAACAGAACAAAGTAATTACTCTTACCGAGTGAACTTGGCTTTAATGGTCCACAAACGTCTGTATGTATAAGCTCGAATGGCTTATTGGCTCTTGATGAAGACACCTTTGGAAAGCTCTTTCGACATTGCTTCCCAAGTAAGCGTCCTTCACATAGCTGGTCAGGATGACTAATGGAAGGCAATCATATCACCATCTCCTTCTTGTATAGAAGCTCAAGACAACCAAAGTTGAGGTGTCCAAATCGCAGATGCCCCAACCAGGATGCATCCTTATAGCAAGCTTTGAGACACTTTGCAATGTCTTGTTGAATATTTAGAAGAAACATTCTATTTCTTGTCATAGGCACTTTAGCGATCAAGTTATTTTTATTATCTCTTTAAAAAAAGTATTATTCTTCAAGTGAACATCGTACCCTTTCTCCAAGAGTTGTCCCAAACTCAAAATATTGTTCTTCATATTGGGCACAGAGTAAACATTATAAATGAATTCGTGTCTACCATCCTTTAATCGGATAAGAATTTGACCTTTGCCTTTCACTGATGCCTTTGATTCATCTCCAAATGAGACATTTCCATTCACCGATTCGTCAAGTTCCACGAACATGTCTCTCTTCCCACACATGTGATTGCTTGCTCCAGAGTCTAAATACCATGTATTGTCTTGTTCTCGTACGTTGTACTTGCGTACCATCAACAAAGTGTCATCTTCATGATTCCTCTCCTCTATATAGTTTGCCTTCTCCTTAATCCTTTTTGTAGGGACTCTACATTCAGAAGCATAATGGCCAAACCTTTGACAGTTGTAGCACTTGACTTAAGACTTGTCACATTTTGGTTGCGAGCTTCCTCTTCCACGACCTCTTGTTGAGCTCTCTCTTTGATCTTCATTGGCATAGTTGTTGCAGAAGCCTACTCTTCCACGTCCACGACCTCTTTCTCGGCCATGATATCCTCCTTGTCCTCCTGTGTTGCCAAAGTCTTCTTCCTTTTCTCTGGAGTTGACTTGTGTCTTGAGTAATTGTTCACCTTACCCTTGCTTCTTCTTTTGCTTTTCCTCGTATGCTTGTAAAGAGCCCAAGAGTTGCTCTATTGTTATAGCTTCTAAATTTTTTGTTTCTTCTATGACAGTGACAATATGATCGAATTTCGAATCTAAAGATCACAAAATCTTCTCCATAATTTTTACA
The DNA here is from genome assembly GCA_007407185.1 of Glycine tomentella. Taxonomy (NCBI): domain Eukaryota; kingdom Viridiplantae; phylum Streptophyta; class Magnoliopsida; order Fabales; family Fabaceae; genus Glycine; species Glycine tomentella. Next base: position 7,155 of record PYAF01002108.1, read on the forward strand.
TCATCTATCTTTTCTCCATTTCTTTTTAATTGATTAGTCACCGTCAAGACTCTTGAAAAATAATCTGATATACTTTCGGCATCTTTCATGTGTAAATTTTCAAACTCACTTCTTAGAGTTTGGAGATGTACCTTCTTGACTAGCTCAGCACCTTTGTAAGAAGTTTGTAGTTTCTCCCATGCTTCCTTAGAGGCGATTGCCTTCGAAATCTTCTCAAAAACATCCTCATCTAATCCTTGATAGATGAGATATAGAGCTTTCTTGTCTCTCTTTCTTGAATCCTTCAAGCTATCCCTTTGGACTTGGGATAAAGTAGCTCCTTCTTGTGGCTCATTGTAGTCTTTCTCTACTATTTCCCACACATCTTGTGATCCAAGAAGGGCCTTCATCTTGATGCTCCAATTATCATAGTTGCTTTTGGTGAGCATGGGACTTTGAAAGGAATCATGTTGTTACTTGCCATCTCTCTAAAAAGGATATTAAGGCTCTTGATACCACTTTGTTGGAAGGAGGATATTTTAGAAAATGAAAGTTTTAGAAAGATTTGGAGGAAGAAAACACTTTTATAACTACACAACTCTTTTTCTTTTTGGCTTAGTACAAGATGGTGGATACGACCCCTATTTATACTAGTGGCACCTCCTTAACTAATGGTTAGGATTGTGCCAACACAACTCTTAACTAGTGACTATAATTCATTCTCTAGAATTCTCCATAATTTTCTTAGCCTAGATATTTCCATGGTAGTTTCTAGGTTAAACTATTCTAGATATTTCTATGGAGCAATCTAGAGTAGATTACTCTAGAATTTGGACTACATACTTCTTGGATATTTCTAGATATTAGGTCATTTAACAATTAAGCCCAATAGATCAAAAAACTAAATTAAATTTAATATTCAACACCGGCTTGCTATTTGTTGAACTTGGGATGTTAATGTGTCCTTATTGGGAAGAAAATTTGGAGTATTACTAAGGATCCTGACAAGTTTTAAGTCAATTTTCTGGTGCATAAATATCTCAGGACAACCCCGATATTGAAAGTTAGAGGTTATTAAACCTAGGATCAGAGAGAGGGTTGGGAAAGGTGATGTTTCCTTGTTCTATGTGTTGAATTGTATAATTTAAATTTCAAATTATTATTAGGATTTGTTAGATTGTTACAGTTTTTTATTATTATACTTAAATAGAAATTAAGATTAAATCAGTTTGTTATTATTCTGTGTTAGTAGGAGGTTGTTGAACTGCTCTTATATATATAATAACCTCACGTGGAAAAATATATACAAGAGAATGAAGTGAATGAATGAAAGAGAACGGAGGAGTGAATAAAAACTTTACTTTTTAACAAGGTATCAGAGCCATGGTTCCCTCCATGAATGAGAGTCATGGTATCCTCCATGAAAAAACCATGATATCCTCCATAAAAGAGTCATGATTCCCTCCATGAATGAGAGTCATGATTCTCTCCATGAAAAAAATTATCTTCCGCTGTCATAAGAGTTTTTCTTCTTCATATTCTCAAACTTTCATCTCTTTTTTTTTCTTTCCGTATCAATACCTATATTTCACTTTTATTTCTCCTTACATAACCTTCGCATCTTTGGTCCCCACTTGAATCCTTGCCCGTATCTTAATATTCTTCCCAAAAATAACACAAACGACATAACATAAATCCATTTTGAATCTTCTCGTACCTCAGTATTGAAGCTTCCATGCACGTATTCCATTTGAAGGTCATTGATGTGAAGCTCATTGCATTGTTCTGAATCCTACACAGACCAACTCTGAAGTTTATTGACATGAACATATGATTGTTCCGAATCCCTTCTCGTATCTCAATTCTCCATGCACGTATTCCATTTGAAGGTCATTGATGTGAAGCTCGTTGCATTATTTTGAATCCTTCACAAGCCATCCTTGAAGTCTATTAATATGAACATGTTATTGTTCCGAATCCCTTCCCTATCTCAATTTTCTTTTTACCTCACATAACCGAAGCATATGATGTGGACTATCCTGAAGCACCTCTTGAACATAATGCTGATCAAAGTCATTCATGGAAGTGTTTGAAGAAGCAATTGGCAAGTTGGGCATGACTGATATTTATGCACCAACTTGAGGGGAGTGTTGAATTGTGTAATTTAAATTTCAAATTATTATTAGGATTTGTTAGGTTGTTACAATTTTTTATTATTATATTTAAATAGGAATTAAGATTAAATCAGTTTGTTATTATTATGTATTAGTAAGAGGTTGTTGAACTGCTTTTATATATATAATAACCTCATGTGGAAAAATATATAAAAGAAAATAGAGTGAATGAATGAAAGAGAACGGAAGAGTGAATAAAAACTCTACTTTTTAACATTATGACTCCTTTTTAGACGAGGGACCTATCAGTAATATGGTGAACTATGTGCACATATCCAATTCTGACTTACATATTAACGATATTCAGGTTTAATGGAGTTTGGCAGTGGAATCATTTATATATTGCTATCCCAGCTAATTGGCAAGATTGTCCTTCTTTTATTAGCTACTTTGTATTGGCTGAAGCCACGCGAGAATTTCTTTCCCTAGGGCTTAGCTGTTGATTCTTTCTGTATTACTCTTACTAATAAAAAAAAAAAACATATTTATATTTATATATTGTGGCCTATTACTAAGAAAACATATAGAGTTGCACACTTAAGATATACCCACTAAAAACAATAAAATTGCATTGGATAATAATTGTGCTTTAAATGGATAAATTCTTTAAAACTGAGCCCATTATAATTTATGCATTTTTTTTTACAGAAATTGAGCGCTTAAAAACCCTATTTATTTTCTTTTATACTAAACATATACATTACACATGAGATATGATAAAAACACGTACAATAACCAATTAATAAACATGTTAAGAAAGTTTTAAAAAGTTAATTGTTATCGTTTTCCATTTCATTTTCTATCTACACTTTTAAACTGAATAAATTAATTGTAGATTTTGTAAATGTGAAAGTAATGTCCATATAAATTTAACTGTGTACATATAGAAAGTCCAAAACAACACTAGAGATTAGATAAACCAGGTAGCAGGGAAAACTAGAGAATGCATACATAAGTTAGTAGTTAAAATTTGAAATGTATTTGGACTTTTTTTTATAAATAAATATTAATTATTAATATTATTAGTAAATAATTTATATTTGTGACTTTTTTCTGTTTTTTTTTTCTTTATCACTAAATTAATCTTATATTTAATAGTAAATGTGAAAGTAATGTGCATATAAATTTAACTGTGTACAATATATAGAAAGTCCAAAACAACGTACACTAGCTTTTAGATAAGCCTGATAGTGAAAAGTAGAGACTAGATAAATAAGTAGTTAGAAATTGAAAATGTATTTGGACATTTTATGTCCAAGATCATACCTAAGTAATTAATTATTAACCTTTGTATCTTTAATATCCCCAAGTTTCGAATATGTGTGAAGCTGTACATAGTTTGGGACTATTCAGCTTGGGCGCTAGTTTTCTTTCACAAAAAAGTTACAAACCTATCGTTGAATTAATGATCCTGTTAAAGATAGAATTTTATTGGTTTTCAGTTAATAGTTCCCCTTCTAATAAAACTTTATCTTTATCGTGATATCATAATATATTTCTTTTACTGTTGTAGCTGTTGGGTTCACATATCATGACTAATCATGCATTATTTTCTTTCTAGCTATTGTATGGGTATTCTTTTCACATTTGAACTTGCATAACTGGTGTGAATACATACAATCATATGCCAAATTAAATATTGTATATATTATTATAAGTTGTTTAATTTGTACACGTGTCTAGTGATATTTTTAATTACTATTTTTTTGCTATATTACACTAGTATTATGCTCTTCGAGAAATAAACAATTGATTGGGCTTTCTAATTTTTTTTTCTTGGTAAATTTTTTAAAAGTATGTGGCCAGGAATTAAATATAAATTGTATTGAATTAGTGGAATGAAAATTTAGTTTTTTTTTTTTTTAAATCTTCATACATCAAAAGTTGTACGTTTTATTGTATCATTTTATTTTTAATTCTTTAATTAATAAAAATAATAATCGAGGACAAGTAGTTCATTTATAGATAAACTCTTCCTAATCCCAAATACAGACAGACAAAACGTGATCTTATTAGAATGTTGAATTCATAATTAAATATAGAACTCGATATATATCATAGAAAATTATGACATCTAATTTTAATATTTAACATGATATGGTCATATTTAAAATTTATATCGATCTCTTCTTCTTTCTTGATGTGCATCTCTCCCTATGGGTCTCTTTCTTCTTATTTAATATATATTAAAGAATTATAAATAAAAAAATTGAACGTAACTAATGTTTTAAATTATCGATGAACGTAAATATTCAAATTTGACTTATTTTGGACAGAAATTCAAATTTAACTTATAGAATATTTAATCAAACTCATTTATTATATCAAACAACAAGATTAATATTAAAATGAATTAAGCTTAACTGTTGTATGCTTAGCGTTTAAAACTTGCACATATATGATATGTATCTTTTTATGCACTCACATATAATAAATGAGTTTGATTAAATATTCTATAA